>PVLA01004878.1:0-162339 GCA_004027455.1 Hydrochoerus hydrochaeris
CCCTCAGTCTCCCTTGTTTTTCCTTCTCCTGCATCAGGGCTCTCAGGGTTCTGGGCTGTGGGCCTCTTCCTGCCTCTCTCTCCTGTCATGGTCCTGTCTTCCTCCATACAGGTTACAGTGCAGGTCCTAGCCCCTTTCCCTGTTGGCCACGTTTCCTACGAAGCACTCTGACAAGGAAACTCTGCCCCTTCCTGCCTGCTCTTGTCACTGAGGTGTAAGCAGCTGTGTATGCCTGCCTCTCCCCACTGGGCCAGCCAAACTTTAGGGGTGATCACCTGGTCAGTGCATGCTAGGTGCAGGGAATTGATTTGGGATGGCTCACTGGGTCTCAGCCAGGGGTACGGCTCAGTCCAAGCAAATCACATGAATCTGCTCTGGGGAGGGAGCAACCAACCAAAGTCACTTTCACTCCCAGTTTAGGCTCTTCCTGCCTGATTCCAACATGTCGCCCACCTGGTTTTGCCCTTCCCATGGGGAGCCTCACTCCCAGCACTGACTGTGGATCAATGAAGTTTCCTCCATCGGCTCCACTCTCCACTCTCTGTTGGGCTCACCAACCCCCCGACTTCAGCACTGCCGTGCTTCCTGTGAGTGGTGGTGGGAATGAGTTTGGGTGGCTCTGCCTGCCGGCACGGATTCAAGCTGGTGCAAACTTGGTGGGTCATCATGAAAACAATGTGTCCCATATTTTTTAGCTGTTTTGCTTGTAGTCCCGAAGTATTTGATGAGCTTTTTTAAGTTTTAATTTCTTCCTGTGTCAAGAGGATCCATCTCCCTCTGTCTGGGTCTCTCCAGGATGTTTTATTCTGGCATATGAATTGTTTCTCCCGGGAGGCTTTGTATTCTGTTACTCACTGATTGGCCATCTTGTCTGAGAAAATCCTGTTGCTGATTTTAGAAGGAAAGGTTTTGGTTTTTCGTCATAGAGCCCTTGAAACATAAGCCTAATTTTGTCATCGAGGTGCATAAATGTGGATCTGTCTAACCCACATATATTCTTTAAAGTGTCTCTATTGATGAATTATTAATTTTACTTTTATGAGTTTTATTACATTAAACAATGAGTACTTAATAGAGAAAATTCATAAAAATAAAACGTCAAGTTTTTAACATTTATTGTTTATAAAAAAGCACCAAAATTTCCATATCAATTGGTTTTTAGTGTACAAATTCTAAAAAGGAACATCAGAAACAAATTACGATGTCAACTACAATGAAAATACTAATAGCACTCCACAAAAATAGAATCATTACTTCAATTATCACACCTAAAGCAGTCTGCACACATGACAACAGCATGTTCTATACACACACACACACACACACACACACACAACCTTACACTGACAGCACATCTTTTGTATTCCTGGGCATTTTTGTAGGACATACTTGGCATCTCATTGGCCTTGCTGTTTTTTTTTTTTTTTGTACTGGGGAGTTGAACTCACCTCATGCTTACCAGGCAGGTGCTTATGCCACTGAGCTATATCCCTGGCCTTGTCTTGCTGTTTTGTCAGAGATTTATATTATATTATATTATATTATATTATATTATATTATATGTAGTTACCAGGATCATAAAATACCAATAAAATAAGTTGTTAAATTCTTAATATTTGTGTGTTTAGAATAGACATCAGCATTTTCACATCAGCCATGTACTTCCTTATAAAACCTAAAAGATCACAGCAGAAATAAATTCCTATATGAACTTAAAGGTAGACCACATACTAACTAGCTTATTGAATATTCTTCAATAAATGCAAAGAAATTGAAATTATCCCATGCATATTATCAAATCATAGTGCAATGAAACTGGAAATCAATGACAAAAGAAACCACAAGAACTTCATAAATACATGGAAATTAAATAACACTCTTCTTAAAAACCAGTGTATTACAGATGAAATTAAAGAAGAACTAAGACTTTTTTTGTGCCAGGGATCAAACTCATAATCTAGAGCTTGCCAGGCAGGTGCTTATACTGCTGAGCTAAATCCCCGGCGAACTAAGATATTTTCTAAAATTAAAAGATAATGCCAGTACAATAGACTGGAACTTATGGAACATGGTGAAAGCAGTTCTATGAGGGAAATTTATAGTGGTGAATATTCAGTTCAGAAAAACCAAGCAAGCTCAAACATATCAGTATTCAAATTCAAGCTTCTCAACAAGAAGAGCAAGTCAAACCCAAAGCTCATATAAAGGAGGGCATTATTATGATTAGAGCAGAAATTAATGCAATGGAGATAATAATGCAAAGAATTAATGAACTGAAGAATTGGTTTTTTGAGAGATTAAATAAAGTCAATAAGTCCTTAGCAAATCTTATCAAGAAAGAGAAAGAAAGACTTAAATTCATGCAATTAGGAATGAAAAGGGTGAAATCACAATACATCTTGCAGAAATCCAGAAGATCATCTATATGTACTTTAAGAACTTATATTTTAGTAAGATGAAAAATGCAGAAGAAATGGAGAGATTTCTAGATACATATGAATTACCAAAACTGAATTAAGAAGATATAAAAATTATAAATGAACCAATGTCAGTCAATAAAATTGAAGGTGTAATTAAAAACTTACCAACAAAGAAAAGCTCAGGCCCTGACAGATACACTGCTGAACTCTACAGGAAATTTAGGAAAGACTAATACCACTACTTCTCAAAATCTTTAATGAAATTGAAAGGGAAACAATACTCTCAAATTCATTCCTGGAAGTAAGCAGTACCCTGATACCAAAACCAGAGAAGGACCCAACCAAAAAAGAGAATTATAGGCCAGTCTTCCTGATGAAGATAGGTGCAAAAATCCTCAATAAGATACTATCAAACAGAATGCAGCAAATTATCAAGAAGATTATACACCATTAGCAAGTAAGATTCATTCCAGAGATACAGGGATGGCTCATCATATGCAAATCAATTCATGTAATGTACTGTATCAACCAAGCCAAGGACAAAAACTATATGATTATCTCAAAAGATGCAGATACAATGTTTGACAAAGTCCAGCACCCACTCATGATAAAAATTCTATAGAAAATTGGATTAGATGGTGTTTACCTCAATCTGATAAAAATCTATAACAACAGCCAACATCATGCTAAATGGCCAAAACTGAAAGCTTACACTGTAATCAGAAACAAGACAAGGATGTCCACCATTGCTGCTGTTATTCGATATAGTTCTAGAAACATTAGCCAGAGCAATTAGGCAACAGAAAGAAATGGAATAAGAACAGGAAGGGAAAAAGTTAAATTATAATTATTTGCAGATGAGATGGTACTCTATATAGAAGACCCCAAAAACTTCACCAAAAGACTGCTAGACTTAATAACTAAATTTAGTAGCATAACTGTATATAAAATCAACACTCAAAAATCAATAGCCTTTCTTTACATGAATAAAAAACTCACTGAGAGAAATTAGGGAAACAACACCATTCATAATAGTATTCAAAAAATGAAGTGCCTAGGAATCCAAATCTAACAAAGGAAGTAAAAGACCTCTATACTGAAAGCTACCTAACTGCAAAAGGAGATTGATGAGGATATCAGACAATGGAAAGATACCCATTGCTCTCAGGTAGGAAGAACCAACATAGTGAAAATGGCCCTACTTCCAAAATTGTTATACAGATTTAATGTAATCTTTTTCTTTTAAAGTGTATAAAGAGAGATTGCAAGATGGCTGACTGAGTGGTGGCACGATAAGAGAGCCTCTCTGAAAAAACCCAACTCAGACACTGGAATCTGACAACATGGAGAAAGCCAGACAAAAGGAGAGGAATTCTCATGACCCAGGAATAAACTGAGGAAAAATAATAAGAAAAAAAAGAAAGAAAGAAGAAGTGTGGATGGAGGGCTGGAGCTGGGCAGGCCCCAGTCACTGTACCGGCACATCTTAGAATCAACTCACGATCGAGCTGAGATTCTGGCCCTGCTGAGAGCGGAGGCTGGAGGAGGCACCGCGGCAGGGAATGGAAACAGCCAGTCGAGCTGCATGAACTTCGGTGAGTGATGGGAACTGGATTCCCCAGAGCAGGAGGACAGGCTAGATGACATTTTGGAGTTGGGCAGGGCCGGCTTGAATCAAAACCCAAAGTGGCATCCGTGGACAGCCCTTGGTCCAAAGCAGACTGGTGGTATCTGCTTGGGCTGGGCCAGGACCCTGGTTGAAACCCAATAGGCAGGGACCAGACTGTTCTGGCATCCTCAGGGAACACACAAACATGCTGAAGCATCCCCTGGTTGACTGACATGGGGTAGGGGCTGGCTCTCAGCATGCACCTTGCAGATCTGCAGCGGACTAGGAGGCAGCACTTCCCTAGCAAGTGCACTGCAGAAAAAACTGTAAGCAATACAAAAGGCCTGGAGACCTCCACCACCCACCCATCTGAAGGGGGCCGGAAACATGACAAAACAGAAACAACAAAAGGTCTCCAACTGCAGAACCAGGGAAAGTGAGTCCAGCAGAGGTAAATGCAGAGGAGGTTGGGGGCAGCAAACCTGTAATGTCAGAGACAGCCTCATCGGAAATAAAGAAATACATCTGTGACCTTATCAATGAATTTAAATCTGAAATTCTAACCCAGGTGAAGCAAAATGTAAGAAGATTAATAAAAGAAGTCCTGGGTAATCCTCAAGTAGACACAAATGAAAGAATAGAGGAACCCAAAGAAAGGAGAGAAGCCTTTGATGAAGAATATAAACAAAACCTAGAATACATGAAACAGATCCAAAGAGAATATCAGGAAATTAAAAACCCCATTGAAAGCTGGCAAAACCTTTTAACAGAAACTAAAGACAAACTTTCAAAACTTGAAGATAGATTTGCAACATATGACTGTGAAAGGAAGGATCTTTTAAAAATGACAAGGAAACAGGAAGCAATGATACAAAGGCTAGAAGATGACAAGAAGATTTATAACCTAAGAATAAAATATGTGAATGAAGATGCAGCAACAAATACAAATGAAATAAAAAGTCTGTTCACAGAAATAATTAAGGAAAACTTCCCAAACATAGGTAACGGAAGTGAAGTTCAGATAAATGAGGCATATAGAACTCCAGCCAACTACAACCAAAACAGACATATAATAATCAGGATCTCAGAAATCCATCTGTTAATCTGTTACCGTGATTTAAAACCCATAGTGTTTTCATTGTTCTGTTTGGTTTTATTCTGTATGGCTTGTCTAATTTTATTATGTTTATTGGCATGGACAGCTATTTCAAAGATAACAAAATATATTATGGTAGCCATTATTGACTTTCTATTATCTAAGTCCCATATTGCTTCCATTGTTTTGCTTTTATTGGTTTTATTCTGTGCAATTTTGTTTGATTTTATTATGCCTGATGGTATGGGCAGTTATTTTAATGATAATGAGAGGCATTAGGGTAGCCATTATTGATTTCCTTCTATACTGTTTTGAAGTCATGTACCATGTTCATTGTTTTGTTTTGATCGATTCTATTCTGTTTCATTTCATTTGGTTTTATTCTCTTCAAAATAAAAAAAAATTTAAAAAAGAAAAAAAATAAAGTGTATAAATATCTTCACCACTCTGCTTTATTTCTTTTTCTTTTCTTTCTTTTTTTTTTTTTTTGGTACCAGGGATTGAACTCACAACCTCACACTTGCCAGGCAGTTGTTTATGCTGCTGAGCTAAATCCCCAGCCAATGTAATCTTGATCAAAATTCCAACAGCATATCTCACTGAATTAGAGAAAACAATCCTAAAATTCATTGGAACCAGAAGAGATCTAGACTAGCAAAGGCAATTCTGGGCAATAAAGGGAAGGCAGAGAACATCACAATCCCTGATTAAAATGATCTTACAAAGCTACTGTGATAAAAAACAGCATGGAGGGCCAGGGATTTAGCTCAGTGGCATAAGTGCTGCTTGGCAAGAATGAAGTTGGGAGTTTGATCCCTGGTACCAAAACAAAACAAACCCCCAAAACCAAAACCAAAACAAACAAACAAAAGCAAAAAAACACAATCTAACATGGAACTGGCAACAAAACAAAATAAAACAAAACAAAACACAGACCCAAGGATTGATGGACTAGATTAGAAGATACAGAAACAACTTGAGACAGACTTATTCATTCTATCTTTTGCAAAGATGCCAAACACCTTCATTGGAAGAAAGATAACCTCTTTAAGAAGTGGTGCTGGAAGAACTGACTTTCACATGCTAAAGATTAAGACTAGACCCATATCTTTAACCATACACTAAGCTAAAATTTAAATAGATCAAATATCTAAATATTAAAATGGAAAAAAAGAAAAAAAAATTAAAACCAAAACACTAAACCTGCTGGAAGACAGAACACATAGAGACATTGGTATAAGCAAAGACTTTATGAACAAAACCTGGGTCCCACAGGAATTATCACAAAGAATCAACAAGTGGGATCTCATTTCATTAAGAAGCTGGGTTTTTTGCATAGCAAAAGAAATCATCAACAGAGTGAAAAGATGACCCACAGAGTGAGAAAAGTTTATGCCAGCTGTTCTTTGGACAAAGGAAGAATATCCAGAACATATAAAGAACTGAAAAAAATTAGACCTTCCAAATTTAAAGATAGTTCTCAGATGAAGAAGTAGAAACTATGAATAAATGTAGGAAAAAAATGTTCAACATCACTGATCATTTGAGAATTGCAATTAAAACAACACTGAAGTTCCATCTTACTCCAGAAAGAAATCAACCAATAACAAATGCTG
Source organism: Hydrochoerus hydrochaeris (assembly GCA_004027455.1). Taxonomy (NCBI): domain Eukaryota; kingdom Metazoa; phylum Chordata; class Mammalia; order Rodentia; family Hydrochaeridae; genus Hydrochoerus; species Hydrochoerus hydrochaeris. Next base: position 6,742 of record PVLA01004878.1, read on the forward strand.
GTTGGACTATGTGAGAAAGGAAGCCTTTCCCACTGTTGATGGGAGTGTAGACTGGTACAACCGCTGTGGAAATCAGCATGGAGGTTTCTCAAAAAAATTAAGACTTGAGGTTCCATTCAACCCAGGTCTTCCTATTCTTGGTGTCTTCCTGAATGAATTAAACTCATAATACCACAGCATTATAAACATACTCATGTTTATAACAGCACAATTTGTAATAGACAAATCATGGAAACAGCCCAAATTCCCATTAACTGATGAATGGACAAAGAAAACATGTCTTTTTATTAATATAAAATAATATACTCAGTCTTAAGGATAAACTTATGACATTTCTAGGTAAATGGATGCACTCTGAGATCATACTCTTAAGTGAAATAAATTGAACACACATGGGTAAATATAATTTTGTTTCTCTGATGTGAGAAACAGAAAGTGTAATGAAGAGCCAGAACTTATACTAGGTATTATGAAATAGGAAGAAAATGTTTAACTGGAAAGGAGAACTAGGGAGGGGAGGGGGGAAAGGAATGAAGGGAAAAAGAAAAACATCATGATAAAAGAAGGAAAAATGGAAACAAAAATTTTGTAAATAAGGAGAGGGTGAGGGATTTAAGGGAGGTTATGAGGATGGGGAAAAATCAAGTTATATCAGGTATAGATATAAATTCCTTATGATGAATGTGATCATTGTATATACCTAAAATGTGCCAATGAACAATTAAAAACAATCATATACCACTATAACCATAGAAATGAGATCTATGGTTATAGTATAAGCACAGAGAAACCAAATGTTGATGTGCAATAAATATCTGCTAAATGTGACAACTGTAACTCTACTGACAATAGAAAGCAATTAAATAGTAATAACATAGGATTAACTGGTGATTAGTAAATCTTAATCGTTGTACTATTAAAGATATAAGAGGTTAGGAATAAGAGAATGATAGAAGAAAAATTTCAAAAATTAAGCAATGGAGGAAGAGAAAGAGGAGAGAAAAGTGAGAAAAAGAATCCTAGCAAAGAGAAGGATATTGATATAATTAGATAAAGATAACAGAAAAGGACAAACATGAAAAGGAAGATGAAAACAGAAAGAAAAATTGTGGAAAATAAAAAAATTAAAATGAAACAAATAAAAGGAAAAAAGAATAGAGAAAGGAGAAATAAGAAAAAAAGGAAGAAAAAAACCTTCAAATCTCAATATATCTGTGAAAGACAGAGAGAGAGAGAGAGAGAGAGAGAGAGAGAGAGAGAGAGAAAGAGAGCAGAGTTTACAAAAAGAAAAAAATTTCTGTATTTTTTAAATGAGTGGTTTCTCTGCAGGACCTGCTGTTCTGGAAATCAGGAAGTCACAGTTTTCTCCACCTAGGGTTGTGAGTTATGAGTTTACGAGATGCCTCCATGTTCCTGAGGTCTGCTTTCCTTGGGCAGTGGCAACAGTCCAAGCTAGGAAGTGTTGTTGCCTAAGCCAGGAGCTGTTGGAAGCTGAGGACACACAGTCACAGTGATGGTGGTGGCTGGCAAGCCTGAAGGCCTTTGCAAAGAAATGCAGTGCTGGAGGGGAGTGGCAGACACAGAGGACTGCTCTGGCTGTCAGTGAATGCAGAGGGCTCAGTTCTCCTGCAGGAGAGAGTGGTTTGCCAGGAGCTACTTTGGAGTCAGGCAGGATAAGTCTGGGACCAAAACTGCAGCTGGCTCCCTCCAGCAGCTCCTAGCTGGGAGCAGACTGTTTTTTATTTTCTCTTTAAATAAAGAAAATTAAAAAAAAAAAGTGCCAGGAGTTGATTTCATGGAAGATATTTTTTGTCATGCACTGGTGGGTGAGAGGATGATTTCAGAATGATTCAGAGGATCCCAAACCTAAATCTGTCATATGTGTAGTTCACAGTAAGGTTCATATTAAATTAGCATTTAATGCCCACCTCAGAGGTCAGGACTTCTTTTAAAAATACTTTAATCTTACAGTTTTCTATACTCTCTTAAGAACAAGGGAGAAAAAGGAAGGCAATTGCAGTATTTCATGTGAAAACCTTTTTTTACCCCTGTCTTTCTGAAAGCTATAAATCTGTTTATTTTGTGGTTGCTGACAGAATATGCAACTTCCAGATTAAGATTACCTTTCATAGTGCATTTATTGACTCATTCTATGAGAACTAAGCAATGCCTACTGAGCACTAGGCCTGCAGATACAGAAATTCATAAAGCTCATTCTCTATTTGTAGTCTACTAGTGGCAAGAAATATGGACCAGTCATTTGGAAAACAGCTTTACTAGTTCTAAAATAAAACACATATGGGATAGCTAGAGAGATCTAACCAAGGCCTTTTGATAGCATAGAAAGGAACGTATTGCAGCTTTTATTATGTTAGCTTGTTCACCAAGTTAGATACCATGACTCTTACCATTTATTGGTTAGAAAAAACTTTACCTCTAATTCTAAAACTCAAAACTATCAAATATAAGAATCATGCTTTATTTAATTTTATTTTATTTTAAAGAGGATAAAACAGAATAAAACCAATCAAAACAAACCAGTGTAGGAGATACAGGACTTCAAAACATTACAAAATCAATAATAGTTACCATAGTGCCTTCATGTCTTCAAAATAGCTGCAGATAACTTTGAACATAGTAAAAATCAAACAGAACAGAATAGAATAGAAACAATCAAAACAAAACAATGAATGCAGTGAAGGACTTCAAAACAAGCCAATAGTAAATCCAAAATTGCTACCATAATATATCTTGTTATCTTTGAAACAGCTACTCCTGCCATCAGATTTGACATAATCAAACAAAACAAAAGAGAATAAAACCCAACCCAACAAAACAATGGCGACAATATAGGACTTCTAAAACAAAATCATAGAGAATCAACAATGGCTACAACCCTCAGAAGGAGATTCCCTTACATGCCACACTGTGTGCTGTTGTCTTCTAAACCTATGATCAGACCACTGGCCCTAGACCTGCAATGTCAGTGAAACACCAAAGCACCATAGGCATCCAATTGCATTTCACCTCAATAGCTGTCATCACAGCCTGTGTTTCTCTGGATAAGCTGGTCACTTGTGGCGGGGGGTGGGGGTGGGGTAGGTTGGTACTTGTTTGCCAGCCCATGTGCTAGAAGGGGATAGGGTCTGTCTGTTCCAGTCCAGCAGTGGTCTGTGCATGGTGCTGGTTGCCAGACTGGGCTTGCTTCCTGATGTGGCCTTCTTCTTTCTACCCCCAGTCCATGAATGGCACTCACTCACAGGGAGAGGCTGGGGTCTGTCTGTTTCAGTCTAGCTGCGGCCTGCACATGGCACTGGTTCCTAGACTAGGCATGCTTCTTGATGTGGCCTTCTCTCTATCCCCAGCCCACAAATGGCCTATTTAATAGTTCTTAAGTTCACAAATCCTATCCTCATTGCACTAATTAGCTCAGGTAAAGTCTATTGGGATTACATTCTGGGTTCAATCTAGAACCTCTGGGTGCTCATGGGAGAAATGCAGAAATCAGTATAACTCAGAGGAATCAAGGTTCCTGGAACATGTATTACATAGGTTAATAATATCTCCTGGAAGGGTATCTTTGAATGATATATTCAATAAATATCTTAGATTTCAGCTCCTTGTGCTGGAACCTTTTTAAACATAGGCTTATCTTCATGAGTAAGATGTAATGAATGAGTGAACTTCAATGTTGCTGTATATTAGAATTAGCTTTTTAGAGTTCTAATGTGTAGGTGCTTCAGACCACTGTGTCAAAATGTCTAAGGGCAGGACCCAAAAACTGGAGTTTTTAAGCTCCTCAAGAAATTCCTGTGTGTTGCCACATTTAAAATGGCTGCTCTAAATTAGAGGCTCTAAATCTAGCTTGCCTCAAAATTACCCAGGACTTTTAAAGCACAATTGACAGACTCCAGTCCTAGAGTTCCTGATTGAGTCTGGAATAGCTGAAGAATTTGTACTTCTACCATGTTTCCAGGTGATGCTCGATGTTGTGCTGATCCAAGGACCACATTTTGAGAACAACTGCTTTAATTTAAAGCAATGAAAAGGAATGATTGTTGGAAAAGAGTAGTAGTTCTTATTTCTCATTAAACCTGTCTACTCTGAGTTTTGAGGGATCTCAGATTGGAGTCACTGTGGTATTTACTGCCTACCTTTAAAGACTTTCTTAGAATGACATAACTATCTTTAGAATGGCCTATACCATTTAGGAAAACATGTCACTAGGGTTTCTCTCTTTGCTCCTTTCCTTCTCTCCTTCTCTGTTTCTTTCTTTGAAAAGACTTGAGAGAAATACTGTTAAAATACTAAGGAGCACCCAAGGGAATCAAGTGTGCTCAAAATGCTTTTAATTCTGGAGAAAATTTGACATTTACAAATGAGTTTTTGGAAAAAGCAATTTTAAATAATATTGGTATTTCTGATGGGACAGCTATTTATAGTCAGTAGTTAGTCTGAAGAACTATTATACAAGAAATAAGAATCTGTTGGAAACTAATATTAAATGCAACATACATAAAAATGTGTTTGCACTGTGTATTAACATCAGCAAGGAGGATCATGTCCAAAACTTCATTACCTTGATTGTTTATGAAGCAATCTAATATTACCTCTCTTATTTCTTCTTCAGCCCACTTTCTGTTTTAAAATTGATACTTTTGTTTATAGTACCTCATTCTAAATACCTTTTAGAAGTTTTCTATTTAACCAAGGAAATATCCTTGTCTCTAGTCGTGCTTAACACACACTATTTAATGAATGAAAATTTCCTGCATAGCTGTAAAATCCCAGGGAGGAAATTTCTATCAGGGAACTGCTGACCCATGAGGTGTTGGATTTCACAGATGTTTTAGATGAAAGTAGTGAAGTCAATTGGGTAGCATCTGTATGAGTAAGATAGGGAGCTGGCCAGTGTCCATTAAATTTTGATTCCATATTCTCTGAAAAACCAATAGCTTTTGGAAATGCTATTTGCTATTTAGAGGAAGGTATAAAGATTTATGTATATCCCCCAAAGACATGGCCTCCTCTATTTGCAACATCCTTCTTGGAGTAGTATAGTTGTTATAATCCATGAACCTATGCCTCATTATCATTCAGAGTAAGTAGTTTACATTGGGATTTACTCCTAGTGTTGCATTTTCTACAGGGTTGGAGGAATGATAATGACATGTACATATGATAATATTTGAGTATTTTCCCTGCCCTAAGTATTGTCTGTGCTCTGAGTATTCATTGTACTTTGCTAAAATTCCTTTCTACCAGTAATCTCCAGTGTTTCTCTATTTTACTTTTTCCAGAGTGTCATATAGTTGGGATCAGAGATTTTATAGCCTTTTTATGTTGGTTTCATTTGCTTAGTAATATGCATTTAATTTTCTTCCATGTCTTTTCATTGTTTGACAGCTCATTTCTTTTTTATGCTGAGTAATATTGCATTGTCTAAGTATAACTTCCCTCTCATTTTTTGATCCCTGCTTGTAGCTATTTTGTTAACTTCATTTTGTTCATTTTTAAAAACCAAGAATCTAGGAAAGCTCTTTGCTATAAATGGCTATGCTTTTATGACTGAAGGCTTATAAATGACCTGAAATTTGTGGAAAGAAAGCTCTTTTAAAGGAAGAAACAAGATGATGCAGGAAGCCTGCTTTGTTTAGCATTGCTTTGTGTACTTCTTGTGTACACATGTACTTTCTTGTGTATTCCATGTACTTTCTTGTTACAAGCTCCACATTTTCTTTGTGACTTCGTGGCTCTGGCAAGTTAATGAATGTGAAATTTCACACATTTTCTCACAGGGCTGTTATGACTACTACATGGGAAATCTGGGGAGTAGTTTCTGCCACAAGTTTGGTTTTGTGTGTAAATGCTGGTTCTGTGTCTTCCAATTCCTTGAAGGGCTTATTCTATATAGTATATATTTATTTAGAGCCTTGGGAGTTACATGCTTTGGAAATAGAGAAATGTAAGATAGTTCTTTCTTCAGGAGGGGCTCGTAGTGGAAGAGAAAGGTAGGGAAATAACCAGACACTTGTATAATATTTATTGGTTCTACCTTAGAGGGAGTACACAAGTAAAGTGCTTTCCTGTGGAGAAATAACCCAAGCCACAAAGTTTAGTAAATTTCCTTTTCTAAGAGATCATCACTTTGTGCCCCTTGCTATCTAATGTCTGCGTGGTTTGGAGTTAGGGAAACTGTGTTCCCACTGGTTTGATGGTGTGGATTCATGAAAGAATATAAGAAGAAAAAGTCAGGGGTAGGAAGTTGGGAAGGAATGAGCAGGTTAGAGTAAGTAGGTCTCACTGAGAAAGAGGTCTTTTAGCAAACTTAGATTTAAAGGTGAGAGAATTAGCCATGCAAAAGTCAGAACGGAGTGTCTCAGGCAGAAGAAATCTATTAGGTGTGTTCTTGAAGTGTTCCAGGAAAGCCTGAGAGATCAGTGTGACTGGAGAGGGATAAGTGGGAAAGTAAAAGTATATGAGATTGGGAAATGGACCAGGGAAACAAGACAAGAGAGATCCACAGGGCCTTGTGGGTTGAATAATAAATTTAAAACCTCTGAGATAATTTTCAACATCGAATAAACAAATACTATTTGTGTTTTAATTTTTCTATAACAATTTAAATTTTCTATAACAAATACTTATGGTTTCACCATTACAAGTCAACAGTTTTTAGAATTATTAAAAGAGATTTTTGAGTAATGTAGGCAGGATCATTGACCTTATTAGACACACTCAGAAAGTTTATTTTATGATGACAAGGTTTAGAATAAGAATTAGTTTAAATTGAATTTGTGAAAATTGTCATTTACATACATTTAAAATTTTTTATTCAATTAAATGTTAAAGGCTAATCTCATGTTTGTATTACTAAAAGTATGTGATGTGCATTAATATCTTCTTAAAGATTGTTGTTAAGTGCTAGCTAACATATAAACTTCAAATAAAATTTTACCACAACTGAATTAAAACACTTGGGGCTTTTACTAAGTTATTTTTACATTTCCTGACTTCTGTCTCATCAAACATGAAAGAAAAGGTGAAAAGACTTCAAAAGAAATGTCCAGGGAGCAAAAAAATAGAATCACTATTCGTGCCATAAATAAGATCAAATGTGGAAGTTGTAACAAGAAAGTACATGGAATACACAGCTCTTTTAAAGACAACAATGTGCCAGTATGAGTTTATGCAAATGGGTCAGCTTATAAATATTTATAAACATGTAGATGAACTCAAAAGCATGTAATCACCAGTGCTCAAAACAAAAGTGAAAATCAAAAGAATAACAAGGATCAGCCCAAGGGTATAGTTCAGTGGCACAGTGTCTGCCTTGCAAGTGGAAGGTTCTGAGTTCAATTGTTGGTAGGAAAAAAAAATAGCAAGGAACATTTAAACTCACAGCGGTTGGAGCTTGGATATCCACTGGCAAAATGGTGATCACAGGTGCATATGAAGTAAAACAGCTAAGGACTGAGTGTCAGATATCTGAGTGTCAGAATCTCTGAGCTCAAAGTGCTTCCCTGCTTGTTGGGCTACAAAAGGTTTCACCAGTTTCCTGCAGCAGTGATGGAAAATCTCTTATTTACTTTTATGGTCTATGTCTATATCTCCCCCAAATCCTCATACAGTCATGGGAGACAGGCTCTTCATAGTTAGGTGAATCTAGTTTGTTATGATTCGTGGCACAGTGCTGTGATTATGGGTGTGAGTGCTACACCCATATAATATACAATATAAGGGACAGAAAGTCTTCAACCTCTCTTGTTGCTTTTACTATCTTCTGCCACCATGACCTGTTGTCCCTCTACCTTGTGCTATCCAACCTTGGAGCCAGCTGAGTATGGACTGAAATCTTCACAAACTGTGAACTAAATAAATCTTTCCTCCTTTAATCCTGAGTTTCAAGTATTTTGTCTCAGCAACAAGAGAAAGGTCACTAAGGTACTTACCCAGGGTTTGGATGGAGCAAAAGTCAGTCAGGAGAAACTTGATCACCACTTGAATGGTAGCATTAAAGTTTTGTCATTACTAAATGTACAGGAGAGCTCAGGATAATTAATTTCAGATGAAGACTGTTATGGCTTGTTTCTAGATGTGCCCCCAAAGTCTCACATGCTTATAGATGGGGCTTTTGGGAAGTGTTGGATCATGGGTGTCTGATGCTGGATTAGTCTGTGTGATATTGGGATTAAGGGTGTAGGGGAAATAAATTGTTTTAACATAATTCTGGGTTTGGATATTGGAAGCCCCACCCTGGGTTTGGATGGCATCAATGGGTTTGTAGTCTAGATGGATGCTGCCTCCTGCCTGCTCTGCCAGTGGACTGTTTCCCCTCTGTGATGACACTTGGCTGTGCCTCCCTGCCTTAGATCATCCCACCGTGGTCTGAAACCTCTATAAATTGTGAGCCAAAATAAGCCCTTCCTCCTTTAATTTGTATGTGTCAGATATTTTTTCTCATCAGCGAGAAAAGTAAGAATAAGACAAGCTTAGATTAAAAAAATTCTTCTAGAATGTATGCATATATCTTTTTTTTTCTTTTGTCTTTTTGAGACAGGGTCTTGCTATGCAGTTCAGGCTGGCCTTGAGCTCACTTTGTAGCCCAGGCTGGTCTCCAATTTGCAATGATCCTCCTGCCTCAGCCTCCTAAGTGCTGGGATTACAGGCGTGAGCCACCACTCCCGGCTTGTATGCATATATTGCAATGTCACTTTGTATTTCATAAACATGTACACTTATTAGAATACAAGTAAAAACTGAGTGAAGAAATCAGTTACAGTAGTGGTGGAAGAGCATTTGCCTATGACAAACAGGCCCTGGTTTCCACTGTGATCAATGAAAAAAGAAGGAAAAAGAGATTAGTTAATTCTGTATTAATGAACAATTTCATAAGAATTGGGGCAATTTTAAATTGACCAAAAATGTTTACAATCATAAAAAGGAGAAAAATATTTCAAGTGAAACAAACATATGAGCAGATACAGAACACTGAGGAATGACTGCACATATCTTTTGGGGCTGGATGTTAGGTAGCCTTGGAGCATCAGTTGTCTTAATGTGTCATGCTGGCTTTTCATTGCTGCTTAACAAAGCATCATTGCTTCATTGATGTGTTTGTTCGTTATTATACTAATGTTTGTTCATTATTATACCATACTATCTTAGTACTTTATTTTTTATTAGCTGGTAGTGTCAAAGCTACAAATTTGTACTTCACACTTGCTTTGATTATTCCATGTCATTTCCACTTCCATATAAAATGTAGACCCATCTTACTGATTTCTGCAAAACACCTGTTGGTTGACTGGGATGGCATTTATTGTATAGATAGATTTCAACTATGTCTTCTAAATGATGCACATGGTATACTCTTCATTTATTTAATGTTAAAATTTCTCAGCAGTGTTTTTTAAGTTTTCAGCATTTCAGTGTAGCATACTTTTTTTTTTTTTTTTTGTGGTGCCAGGAATCAAACAGAAGACCTTGTGTTTGCCAAGCAGGCATTTGTGCCACTGAACTAAACTCCCAGCCCCATGTAGCATACATTTAAATAGATTACTCCTATACATCTGTTATATTGTATATGGTACTGATTTTTATTTTATTATCCTTTTTAATATATAAAAATATGTAATATTAAGCCTGTATCTAGTAACCTTTAAAATTCTCTTTTTAATTAAAATAATTTTAATTCTTTTGGCAGATTGCTTTTAATTATGATAGTTTTAATTCTCTTGCATGGTCTGAAGGTCCATCCATTTTACTACACTTGTATTACTTGTCCATAATAACACTATTAGTTATTTAAAAAATACATATTTTCTTTATGTATTTATTTTTGCCTCATTGCACTTTCTAGAATTTCCTATATACTACATTGATTCAAAGTAGAGATGGTTCACAGTTATGTATTTTCTTTGACCTCAGGAAGAAAACCTTCAGTGATTTTTTATTATGTCCTATTGAAAATTTTCACACAAAATATTTATCAGAAGGGAATTGCCTTCTAGATGTCTCTTGTTGAGAATTATTTATTAGTCATGAAAGAATGTTGAAATTTCACTTACTTATTCTATCAATACCTTTGGAATAAGCTTATAATTTGTCAATATTGGTACAATTAAGGAATGTAGCTTCTGTACTAGGTAACAATTAAACTAATAATCTTTATTGCTATAAAAGATTCTATTTATGCAGGAGAATACACTAGTGTTTAGGAGATACATCTGAAATTTTTATGACTGAAATTATATTTTATTTTATTTAAAAAAAGAAAAGTCAGAAAAGAAAAACAAAAAGCGAAAGGCATAAACAACAACAGCAATTCAAAACAATAACAATATAAGTTTTCAAAACAGAATGAAATTTAACAATGGTTGTTATATTGCATATTGTTCTCTTTTTTCAAAGAAAGAAAAGAAAATTAAAGAAAATTAAAAAACAGAAAAGAAGGATAGAACAATACTGAATTCAAAAAAAATTATCATCATAGAATTTCTAGTTGATACATTACTCATTGTCATCTTAAAATATAGTTGCCAAAGTCACAAAAATCAAAGCATAAACAGTGGCTAGACACTCAAACATTGACAATGCAAATCCTTCTGTTCAATGTTCAAACAGAAACTCAGTAATATGGTCATCTATCTTACATGCTATACATACTGTTGCACTCTTTAGAGCACTTTCCTTCCCTTTCGCTTGCACAATATCTATTATACTTTTTGGAGGCCATTATTCTGTCTGTTTTTATTATTTTTTACACTAGAGATACAATGTGATATTTACTCATGTGAATCTTGTTTATTTCACTAATGGGGATATTTTCAAGTTGCCTCCATTTACCTATAAAGTCCTCAAGATCATCCTTTTTATAGCTAAGTAGTATTCCATTGTATAAAAATACTACATTTTTTTTTCATCCACTCTACAGTTGATGGGCATTTTGGTTGTTTCCAACATTTAGCTATTACAAATTGTGCTGATATGAACATGGGTGCACATATATCTCTGTGACATGACTTTTTCAATTTTTCTGGGAAAATACCCAGGAGGGGAATAGCTGGGTTGAATGGAACTTACAATCCTAGTTTTCTGAGAGTTCTCCATACTGATTTCCATAGTGGTTGCACCAGTCTCCCCACCAACAGTGGATCTGTGTTCCTTTTTCTCTGCATCCTCTCCAACATTTGTTATCAGTTGTTTTCTTCATGGCGACCATTCTTTCTGGGGTGAGATGAAATCTAAATGTTGTTTTAATTTGCATTTCTCGAATGACTGATGATGGTGAACATTTCTTCATGTATTTATTTGCCATTTGTATGTCTTCATCTGAGAACTCTGTGTTCATCTCTGATGCCCATTTTTGGAGAGGATCTTTGAATTTGGGGGGATTGATGTTTTTCAGTTCTGTATATTATTATATGTCTGGGTGTTGATTTATGTTGGTTATGACTGTTTGGTGTTCTATATGCCTCAGTTATTTGTATGTCAGCTTTTTTCTCCCATGTTTGGGAAATTTTATGCTATTACTTCTGTGAACAGCTTAGTTATGTCCTTTGAGTTGTCTCCTGCATCCTCACTGATGCCTATTAGTCTTACATTATTTCTCTTGGAATCATCTTGAGGCTGCTGGCTTGTTATTTCATGTTGCTTTGTTGTTTTTATAAGTTCTATCTTTTCATGGTCACTATCTATGATCCTGTCCTCAAGGTCTGAAATTGTATCCTCAGCTTCATTTAAATGATTTTGCCAGCTTTCAATAGAATTTTTTATTTCTTGGATATCTCTTTGAATTTGTTTTATGGATTCTGTTTGTTTTCTACTTTATTCATTCAAAGTTTCAATCAATTTCCCATGCCCCTATATTTTTTAAATCTATTTCTTCCCTAGATATGTTGAGCAAATCTTTTACTAAGGTTGTTATTTCTATCTTTATGTAAGCCATTACTTCTAATTTGATTTCCTCTGTAGCCTCATGGGTTTGTTTCTTTACTTCATTTGCTATCTTTTCAGAGATTTCTGGTATATGACTTTTAAAGCCCTCCATTTCACTGTTGCCTGCTCTTGCACCTTATGGACTAGATGTTTGAGATTGCATTATGGTTTTTCATTTTGTCATTTTCACCTTCTGGGCCATCATCTTGTTATTTAATCCCAATAGTCACAACTGTCTGCACTGTTATGTCCCAGGGTCCTACTTTGTGGTTGATGCCCGCCCGATTGTTGGCTACATAGTGACTGGAACCTACCAGGGTCTTCTGTCTGGGTGAGGGGCCACCACATCTCCCATCAAACCAGCGCTGCCAGTCCACCACAGTTTAAGGTTCTGGGAAGGAGAGTAGGAGCCAAATATTCATAGCAGTGCTTGGTCTAAGAGATGGGGAGGGTAGCTCAGGGCAGCGGGTCAAGCCAAGGTGGGTGTGGCAGTCCTCTGGGTCAGCATATGGGAGGAACATCCTGGGTCACAGGCACAGCTCAGTGCCTGAGCTGGGAAGGAGCATGGCGGTTATCTTCTGTGTGGCGGCAGTGGGAGAGTGCTGACAGGGGCAGGCCTGGATCAGCTGCCTGAGCCAGGGCAGAGCTCAGTGTGGCAGTGGCGGGGAGGCACTGATGTGTGCAGGCACACCCAGTGGCCTGAGCTGGGGTGGAGCTCAGTGGCTTCCTCTACGTGGTGCCTTCCTCTACATGGTGGGGTCAGTGAGGGGGGTGCCGAGGCACACAGGCATGCCCAACGGCACGGAGCTCGGCATCTTCCTCTGCGTGGTGCCTAAAATTATATTTTAAAATTTACTTATTTTTAATTTTCATATTTGCAACAAATAATAGTATTTGTTATTTTGGAGAATTTTCTTCCCTACTCCACCTTCTACTCCCTTCCCATGGTCCTGTTTCCCATCTCCAAAAGTGTCGATCTCCTTGTATTTTACCATCTCTTTTTTATTTTACTCTTTTTAAAATTAGTATGTTTGCAGTATTTAATAATTTAGTTAATTGTGAGAGTTGGTACATATATATAACACATTTTCTTTTTTATCCCCTTTATCTCCTCACCCCTTCTTTTCCTCCCTGTTCTCTTTTTTGCAAGAGTTCTAGTTCCTTCTTTCCTGTCATCTTTTCTCTCTGATTTGCTTATATTTTGTGTTTCTCATATAAGAAAAACCATATGATGTTTAACCTTCTGTGTCTGACTTATTTCAGTTAACGTGGTTTCAAGACCTACCCATTTTCCTAGAAGTGACTCAGATTCATACTTCTTTTTTTTAAAAAATTTTTTCTTTTAAAGAGAATAAAATCAAAGAGAACAGAACAAAACAAATCAGAACAGGACAATGCAAGCAACATAGCACTTCACAACAAGACAACTGGACATCTACAGTAGCTACCATAATGTCTCTTTTCTTCAAAATAGTTGAGCATACCTTTACACACAATAATATCAAACATAACAAAATAGTGTAAAACCATTCAAAAGAATGAAAGTATTAGAGGACTTCACAACCAAATAACAGGAAATGAACAATGACTGCTATAATATCTTATTTTCCTCAAAAAATTTGTCTATAATATTATACATAATAAAATCAAGTAAAACACAACAGGATAGAACCAATCAAAACAAAAGGACAAATGCATGGTAACAGTTCAAAACAAGATGATAGTAAGTCAGCAATGGCTAAGATAATGTCTTGTTTTCTTCAAAATACCATCACACATAGTATAATCAAGCAAAACAGAATAAAATCAATCAAACCCATGAATGAAAGCATTATAAGACTTATAATAGCTTTCCAAGATGCTTATAATAGGAAACCATGTTTACCATAATATATCCCATTATATTCATAATAGCTGCCCCTACCGTCTGAAGGCATAAAATCTAACAAAACAAGACAGACCAAAGCTAAACCTAACAAAATTGTGTAAACAATGCAAGAGTTCAAGATAAGACAATAAGAAATTGACCGTAGTTTCTACTTTTCCCTCCAAGGTGTTTCCTCCCTTTGCTCTTATATTAACTATTTTGCTTTTAGATGAATTCCTTCTGTTTCTTATGCTAGGGTTCCCACATATGAGTTTGAATTGTTTCCCCATGAACATGATCTCCAGTTACATCCATTTATCTACAGGAGCCTTGAGATTATTCTACTTTATAATGGGGTATCTTTCCACTGCATGAAAATACTATATCTTTCTTACCCATTCTGATGTTGATGGGCAAGTTATTCTTGCTTTTTTTTTTTGTTTGGTCTCCTGTCACATGGAACAATTGTTTTCTCTCCTTTGATTTTCAGTCTATGAACTTCCTTTCCAGTTAAATGTGTTTCTTGTATATAGTATATCGATGGATCTTGTTTTTTGATCCACTCTCCCTGTGTTTCTTTTCATTGCTGACCTCAGGCTATTTGCATTAATGGTTACAACCAGCATACATTGGTTTGTCTCTGCCCTGCTATCCTCCTGTTGTTGGCCTTCCACTTTTCCCCTTCATTCAATTGCCTGTCTTGTTTGGTGATCCTCCTCTGCTACTATTCCTGGAACCATGGTCATTTTTATCTCTCTCTAGAATATTCTTTAGCACTCTCTGTAGGGTTGGTTTGGTAGTCATGAATTCCTTCAGTTGTTCTTTATCATGGAAGTATCTTATTTTTCCATCAATTTTGAAAGATAGTTTTGCTGGGTAGATCAATCTGGGTTGGAAGTTGTTTTCTTTCAGAGTTTGAAATGCTTCACTCCAAGTTCTTCTGGACTTGATGGTTTGTGTTGATAAGTCTGTTGTGATTCTGACTGGTTTTCCTTTATAGGTGATTTGTCTTTTTTCTCTAACAGCTTTTAATATTCTGTTCTTGTGCCAAATTTCTGGAATCTTGATTATTATATGTCTGGATGTAGATTTACTTTGGTTATGGTTGTTGGACTTCTGTATACCTTACTTATCTGCATGCCAGATCCATTTCTCATGTTTGGGAAGTTTTCTTCTATTACTTCTGTGAATATCCTTTTAATTTCATTTGTGTTGACCCCTGCTTCTTCATAGATACCTATCACTCTTAAATTATGCTTGTCTCATCTTGCAGCCATTGAGTTATTTCCTAATTCTGTGTTATTTTAAAGAGATCTGTCCTTTCATAATCACTAGCTGCAATCCTATCTTCAATGTTTGAAAGTCTATCTTCAGTCTCTTTCAAGTGGTTTTGCCAGCTTTTGATTGAATTTTTAATTTTCTGCACTTATTTTTACATCTGTTTTATGCATTGTAATTCCTTTCTATATTGTTCATTCAAGGTTTCCATCATTTTCCTATGCTCCTATGTTTTGTCTGTGTCTTCTTTAGACCCACTGAACAATTCTTCCAGTATGTTTGTGATTTCTTTTTTAACTGAGAAATTATTTCTGATTTGACTGCTGATTTTACAATCTCATGAAGTTGTTTCCTTACTTTAGTTGCTATCCTCAGTCGCTATCCTCTTCAGATATGTGACTTCCATTTTATTCCATGCCTGTATCTCCTAGACTTATTCTGTGTGGGCTAGAGTTCTGAGTTTGCCTTTTGCTCCTTCATCTTGCCATTCCCCTGGGTTCCTCCCAAGAAGACCCCAGGCACTTTTCATGTTGGCTACTGATAAGCAGTGTAGGGGGATGGGCTAGGCACCTAGGTTTCTCTGATTTCAGATTAACAGGAAGATGGCAGGGCATGGAGAGGGCTTCTCCACACCTATGCAGCTACAGTAGTTTTACTGATGCTCAGGGGTATATGGAGGTGGGGCTGCTTCTCTCAACCTGTGTGTCTACACTGGGGCTCCCACAATGCTGACAGACACACAGGGGTGTTTTTGTCTGATTCTGCTAGTGGGTGATGGCTGCCTGAGGGAACCAAGGGCTTCCAGTGGAGGCCAATGGATGCTCAGGGCTTACCTGGCTGTGTGTCCCTGCTCCTGCTAGTTGCCTGCAGGAAGGAGCCTTCCCATGGCAGCTCCCTGAAGGCAAAGGTGGATCTGCTGGTTCTCTCTTGACTATGCTGGCCTCCTACAGGCTGTGACCTTTTGGCGGTGGTGTACAGCAGGCAGAGGTGGATCTGTCTGTCTCCCTCGGCCATGCTGGGTATGGGGAGGAAAGGGCCTTCAGGTGGTGGTACTTGGCAGGAAGAGGCAGATCTTCTGGCTCTCTCTGCCCATGCTAGGAGCACAGAGGAAAGGGCAGTGGGGTACAGCAGGCAGAGGCAGATCTTTGGATCTTCTTCTGCAGATTTATCCTTCTTTATGGATGAGTAATACTCCATTTTTTATATGTACCACATTTTCTTTATCTGTTTGTCTGTTGACTGTTTCATAGGTTGGCTACTATGAATTATGATGATATGTATATGAGTATGCATGTGCCACTAAATATGATGTGTTTAATTCTTTTGGGAAGATACCAAGGAGAGGTATAGCTGGGTCAAGTGAAATTTCAATTTTAGGTAAAATTTATTTTTAAATGTTCTATATATAACATTTGAGGGGAGAAAGAAAGAGAGACAGATCTTAACAACATAATATGATGTATCTCATCTGTCTACAAATGTAAAATTGCTAACAATTGGTGAGGGTATGTGAAAGGTATATAAAGATGTCTAATCTTAGATTTGGAATTTTTTTCATTAAAGGATTTTGGGGAAAATAAGGAGGATTCAAATATTGATTTAACTTTGAACTTCCTCTCTTGAGCATAGCTTTCATTGTCAGTGTAACATACACAAAAGTGTTTGTATATTAAACCAAGAGAAGTTTTTGATAAATGTTAAAACTGAATTTGAATAGTATGACTAAGATGAATATATAAAATGAACTGTAACTATAAAGCATAAATGTGTAACTAAAAATATAATTATTTTTGTATTAAAGCTTAAAATTAAGTGAAATCTTAATTTTTTAGAAATTAGCAACAATGACAACCATATCACAACATACTAATTCTGGACAAATCAGTAATGAGAAAGAGTCACATCTTAAATATTCTATTATTAAATAAGAAACAATAGCAAATAAGCAAAAAAAAATAAAATCTTTTTTGTTATGTTAGTTAATCCTTTACTAATTATTTTTATTCTGTTGAGTATTTATGCTATGTTGTATAAAAGTAGCATGTTTTTCAAATTTTTGCTACTATGTACAATGAAAACAAGAACATTGATAGAAACTTAATTAGAAATAAGGAGATCAAAACACATTTTTTGACAATGTTGGTGACATTTAGAGTTAAACACACACATTACCATATTTCCAAGAAATTATCATGGTCATGCTCAGAATAACTTTCTGGGGTATTTATGGACATAGTCTCCACAATAATGAACAACTGCAAGCAATTTAAATGTTTAACAGTGGGATATTTTGGAGAACTTGCTCAGATCTTCTAAAGATGATTAACTAATGTATAAAGAAATTGTAGAAATCATATCTTTCCTTTGAAATTACTTTTCTTCATTGAACTGTCTTCTTTTATTTAGGCATTAACTCAATTTCTTATCAGAAGTAGGTTTCAAACCCAGTATGTAAACATTTTATTTTGGGGAAAAGAATTAATTGAATGTGGGGAAGGCTAACAAGATGTACCTTTTAACTATATTAAAAATGTCATTGTTGAAACAGTACTATAAAGCCACAGTGATAAAATCAGCTTGGTACTGGCAAGGAAATAGACCTGAGGATCAATGGAACAGATTAGAAGATGCAAGCACAACTACAAAGACATTCAGCCACTTGATATTTGACAAAGGGTCTAAATATGTCCACTGGAAAAAGGATAGTCTCTTTAATAAATGGTGTTGGAAAAATTGGCTCTCTACATTCTGAAAACTGAAACTAGATCCATGCGTATCACCATGCACAAAACTAAAGTCTAAATGGATCAAAGACCTCAATATTAAAACAGAAACACTAAATCTACTGGAAGACAAGGTAGGTAGAAGGCTTGGAGACATAGAGGTAGGCAGAGAATTCATAAACAAAATGCAAACTGCACGGGAAACACTTCAAAGAATCAACAAATGCGATCTCACATTATTGAAAAGTTTCTGCACTTCAAAGGAAATCACCAACAGAGTGAAAAGAAAACCAACAGAGTGGGAAAAAATTTTAACCAGCAACCCCTCAGACAAAGGACTTGTGTCCAGAATATATAAAGAATTGAAAAACATCAAGCCCCCAAATTCAAAGACCCTCTCCAAAAATGGGCATCTGAGTTGAACACACAGTTCTCAAAGAAAGACATACAAATGACAAATAAATACATGAAAAAATGTTCACCATCACTGGTCATTCGAGAAATGCAAGTTCAAACAGCACTGAGAGTCCACCTTACTCCAGAAAGAATAGCTGCCATCAAGAAATCAACTGATAACAAATGTTGGCGAGGCTGTGGGGAAAAAGGAACACTGCTCCACTGTTGGTGGGAATGTAGACTGGTGCAACCAATATGGAAATCCATATGGAGAATTCTAGAAAACTAGGATTGGAAGCCCCATTCAATCCAGGTATCCCCCTCCTGGGTATTTTCCCCAAAGAACTGAAAAGTTCATATCACAGTGATATATGTGCACCCATGTTAATAGCCGCACAATTTGTGATAGCTAAATCCTGGAAACAACCAAGATGCCCATCAACTTCAGAGTGGATGAAAAGATGTGACATTTTTATACAATGGAATATTACTCAGCTATAAAAAAGGATGATCTTGAGGCCGTCATAGGCAAATGGAGACAACTTGAGACTATCCTCATTAGTGAAATAAATAATCATATTTATAAATATCATATTGTATCTCTAGTGTAAAAAATAAATAAGAACTACAAGAGTAATAAAACCAAAATGTGTAATAGCTATTGTAAAAAAGAGAGGAAAAGAAAGTGCTCTAAGGGATATAACTGCATGTATGTTTGAGTGTGTAAAATAGATGACCATATTGCTGAATCTTTGTTGGATCTTTGAGCAGAACTGTTTGTAGTCTGACAGTTTGAATATTTACTATGTACCCTTTAACTTTGTAACTTGAACAACTACATCCAGGATGATAGTACGTAACTTATAAATAATTGATTTCTTAGTGGGTTTTTTAAAATCATTCTTCTTTTTCTTTCTTTCTTTTAGAATTCTGTATTGTTGCTACCCTTTTTTCTGTTTTGTTTTTTTTCTCTTTAAATAAAAATTTTAAAATGTATAATTACTATTGTGAAAAAGAGGAAATAGGAAGCACTATAAAAGACATAGCATGTATGTTTAGATGTGTGGGATTGATGACCATATTTCTAGGTTCTTGTTGGATTGTTGAACAGATCTGTTTGCACTCTCACTGCTTTAGTGTCCACTTTGTGTGCTTTAATTTTGTAACTTGAATAACTATTTCTAAAAGCACAATATGTAATGTATCAGCTAGTGATTTCTTACTGTTTATCTTTTTTCTTGAAATTCTGTAATATTTCTACCTTTCTCCTGTTTCTTTTCTCTTTAAATAAAAAAGTCATTATTGAAGATATAGTTTGAATATCATTTGCTGATCTTAAGCATTGGTTTCTCTGTGTGAACTGAGCCATTACTTGATATTAAATGCATGACATGAGAAGTGCCAGGCATTACACCACACCTGACCTTCAACTCATCTACTTGTGCTAGGTTTAATGAAAAAATCTGCAGCAAAGATATTGGTTGAGTCCATTTCTTATTGTTTTTATGCTACTAAGTATTGTATTGGGAAAATGTAAATATAAAAGCTGAATTCATGAATAATATTTGTGAGAAAGCTTATATACCTTAGCACAGTTTTTGAAAAGGTCATTCTTGACTGTTTTAGGAAATAAGTAGGGATGGTCTAGGGCAAATCATCTTGTTTGGCTTGGCTTCAACAAAACTCAAAATTCTCACAAAGTTCAGTGGTAAAAGAAAAATATTACAAATGCATAAAGCGAGAGAGAGAGAGAGAGAGAGAGAGAGAGAGACAGAGAATTGTGTGATATTTGTGAGAGACAAACCATTCTTCTGGTAAATATTTATAGAGCACCCACTGTATGGAAATAGTGTGAATGAATAACATCACTCACCATTTCTTCATCTAGGTTTCACCTCTTCACTTTTCATAGTCATAGACTTATAAACCATGTTGCCCTCCCCTTCCCCAAAACATTTGCACAGTGGGTTACATGTAGCAGCCTGATCCATTCTACTCTACTCCTTTATTTTATAGAAGCCTGATGTCTCCTACTCTCTACTCCTTTATTTTATTTTAAATAAAATAAAACAAAAGAGGACAGAACAAAGCAAATCAGAACAGAACAATGTAAGCAACACAGCACTTTATAACAAAACAACGAGATATTAATAGTAGCTACCATATTGTCTCTCTTTGAAATAGTTGAGCATAGCTTCACACACAGTAATACCAAACATAACAAAATAGTACAAAACCATTCAAGAGAATGAAAGTATTACAGGGCATTCTGAACAAAATAACAGAAAATGAATAATGGCTACTATATTATCTCATTTTCCATAAAAAGTTTGTTTATGCTATCACATATATTAAAACCCAATAAGACATAACATAGCAGAACAAATGGTAATAGAAGAACAAAAGCATGGTAGGACTTCAGAGCAAGCTGATATTAAATCAGCAATGGTTGCCATAATGTCTTGTTTTCCTCAAAATAGCTGTTTATACCATCACACATAATAAAATCAAACAAAACAGAATAAAAGCATTCCAACCAATGAATGAAAATATTATAAGGCTTCAAAGCAGTGTAATGGGGAATCATGATTAACACAAAATCTTATGTACTCTTACCATTTCTTACACTAGGGAGACTATACAGTATTTATACAAGTGAGTTTGGTTTATTTCACTTATAAGTATAGTCTCAAGTTGCATACATTTATTTATAAATGTCTCAAGGTGATTATTCTTTATAGCTGAGTAATACTCCATTGTGTAAAAATACCACAACTTTTTTACCTGTTCCTCTGTTGATGGGCACTTAGATTGTTTCCAAGATCTGGCTATTACAAATTGTGCTGCTATAAACATGGGTGCACATATATCACTGTGTTATGATGTTTTAAGTTCTTCTGGGAATGTGCCCAGAAGTGGAATAGCTGGGTCAAATGGGACTTCCAGTCCCAGCTTTGTGAGGAATCTGACCTCCACAGTGGTTGCACTAGTCTACACTCCCACCAACAGTGCAAAAGAGTTCCTTTTCCCCCACAGCCTCTCCAGCATTTGTTGTTGTTTGTTTTCTTGATCCTGGCCATTCTTGATGGAGTGAGATGGAATCTCAGTGTGGTTTTAATTTGCATTTCTCTAATGACTAATGATGATGAACATTTTTCAGGTATTTTCATGTATTTATTTGCCATTTGTATTTCTTCATCTGAGAACTGTGTATTCATCTTGCCCATTTTTGGATTGAGTCTTTGAATTTTGGGGGTATGATTTTTTAAAATTCTTTATAAGTTCTGGACAGCAGCCATTTGTCTGAGGAACATTTTGCTAAGATTTTTTCCCAGTTTTTGGGTTTTATTTTCACTATACTGGAGATTTCTTTCAACATGCAGAAATTCTTTAATAGGACGTGATCTCAGTTATTGATTCTGGGAAGTATTTCCTGTGCAGTCTGATTCTTGTTCATGAATTCTCTTCCTACCCCTATGTCTTCAAGATTTTTACCCACTTTGTCTTCCAACAGATTTAGTGTATCTGTTTTCATATTTAGATCTTTGATCCATTTTGACCTTAGTTTAGTACATGGTGATAGGCATGGGTCTAGTTTTAGCTTTCAGTATATGGATAGCCAGTTTTTCCAGCATTTGTTAAGGAGACTATCATTCTTACAGTGAACATGTTTGGCCCCTTTATCAAAGATAAGGTGGCCGAATGTGTTTGTAGTTGTGGTTGTATCTTCTAGTCTATTCCATTGATCTTCAGATATGTTTTTATTCCAATACCATGTTAATTTTATTACAGTACCTTTATAGTATAACTTCAAGTCAGGGATTTTGCTGCCTCCTGCCTTGCCTTTACTGCTTAGAATTGCCTTTGCTATTCTAGGTCTCTTCTGGTTCCAGATGAATTTTAGGATTGATTTCTCTAGATATATGAAGTATGTTAGTGGTATTTTCATTGGAATTGCATTGAATCTGTATAACAATTTTGGGAGAATGGCCATTTTCACAATGTTTGTTTTTCCTATCCATGAATAAGGGATGTCTTTCCATTTTCTGAGGTCCTCTTCAATTTCTTTTTTCAGGGTATTATAATTTTTCCTGAATAGCTCTTTCACTTCTTCTCCTCCTCCTCCTCCTCCTCCTTCTTCTTCTTTTTAAAATTTTTTACTTAAAGACAAATAAAAGCATGTAAAGGTTAGAGATAATACTGAATTAAAAAATATAAACAATAAGAAATCACTAGTTAATACATTACATACTGTCCTCTTAGAAATAGTGGTTCAAGTTACAAAATTAAAGCATAAAAAGCATACAAAGTAGTCAAACAGTGAGTGTGTAAACATCTATGCATGCATGTATCTCTACATGTATTTCTATCCTTTCTGTATTAGAGGGAAAAACAAAACTTAGCAATACAAAACAAAACAAATTCCTATAAAAACATGAAACCAAAAAGTCATATAAAACCACAGTACAAGGTGATCTACAATGATTACTGTGTTCTTTCTTATTATCTTCAATAGAATTGTCTATATCATCAGGCATAATTGAATATAGCAGTATAATTGAATATAGCAGTACATAACAATAGTAGTAAAAATAAAACATTGTGGACAGTATAAAACTTCAAAGGCAGGTAATAATCAAGCCATAGTGGATATTCTAGTGGATCTTGTCATTTTAAGTGCAGTTGCCTATACTCTCAGACTTGATACTATCAATCATAACAGCTTTGAATAAAATCTATCAATACAAAACAGTGATCCAACAAACCAGATTTGATTATGATCAGTCATGGTAAAACAGTGTAGGTTTTATAGAGCTTTAGATTAAGGTAATAGGGAATTAAGGGTGATTACTGTGTTATATCCTGTTATTTTTGGGATTGTTGTCTGTGCTCTCAAATCTAGTACAGGTAGAATGATTGGAACAGAATATAATACATCTAAGCAGCATAGTGTCAGTCATGTGGGTTTTAAATCCTGGTACACTATTAACAATATATTATATCAAGGCCTTCTATGTTAGAGATTCTAGTTATCCTTCTCTGCCTCATTTCTGCTATGCTATTTTTTTTGCCTTTGTCTAGTTTTCTCTTTCATTCTACTGCCTGCCCCACTCATTGAGGCCTTTCTGCCACTGTTCCTAAAATCCTGGTATTTTTTTTCTCTCTCTCTAGAATGTCCTTGAATATTCTCTGTAGGGTTGGATTGGTGGTCACAAACTCACCCAGTTCCTCTTTGTCATGGAAGCATCTTGTTTCTCCATTAATTTCTAGTGACGGTTTTGCAAGGCACATCAATCTTTGCTGGAGGTTATTTTCTTTCAGGGCTTGGAAGACTTCGATCCAAGCTCTTCTTGATCTCTGTGTTGAGAAGTCAGCCGTGATTCTGATGGGCTTACCTTTATAGGTAATCTGTTTCTTTTCTCTGATGGCTTTTAATATTCTGTTTTTATATTGAATTTTTGGTATCTTGATGATTGTATGTCTGGGTGTAGATCTGTTTTGGATGTAGGTGGCTGGAATTCTGTATGCCTCACATAACCAAATATCACTTTCTTTTCCCATGCTTGGGAAGTTTTCCTTAATTATTTCCTTGAATAGCCTTTGTAATTCACCTGTATGTATTCCTGCTTCTTTGTTCACATTTCTTATTCTTAAATTGTACATTCTCTTGTCATCTTCTAGCCTTTGTATTGTTACTGCCTGTTTCCTTGTTATTTTTAAGAGATCTTTCCTTTCATGATCACACATTGCAAACTTGTCTTCAAGTTTTGATAGCCTATCCTTAGTTTCTTTCAAGGAGTTTTTTTTTTGCCAGCTTTCAATGGAGTTTTTAATTTCCTGGTAATCTCTTTGAATCTGCTTCATGTATTCTATATTTTCTTTATATTCTTTATTGAATGTTTCTCTCCTTTTTTTGTGTTCCTCCCTTCTTCCATCTGTATTTTCCTGAGAGATGCTTCCTGAGAGCATTTCTTTTATTACTCTACTCATATCCTGCTTTATCTGATTTAATATTTCAGTTTTGAGCTCACCTCCATGGTCCCAAAGATATCTCTTAATGTCCATTGAAGCCATGTCTGATGTTATGTGTTTTCTGCCTTCAGTCTCTTGTTTTTCCTTCTCCTGGATCAAGGCTCTTGGTGTTCTGGGCTGGGGTTCTCTTTCTGCCTCTCTCCTGTCATGGCCCTGGCTTGCTCCACATGGGTTACAGTGCAGGTCCCAGCCCCCTACCCTTTTGGCCACATTTCCTCCGAAACATGCTGGCTAGGGACCTATGCCCTCTCCTGCCTGCTCTTGTCACTGAGGTGTAAGCAGTAGCTGTATTCACCTGCCTCTCCCTACTGGGCCAGCCAAACTTCAGGTGCCTTCATCTGGTAAGTGTGTGCTAGGTGCAGTGAATTGATTTGGGACTGCTCATTTGGTCCCAGCTAGGGACACGGCCCAGTCCAAGCAAATCCCATGCATCAGCTCTTGAGAAGGAGGCACCAACCAAAGTCACTGTTGCTCCCAGTTCAGGCTCCTCCTGCCCGATTCCAACATATTGCCCATTTGGTCGTGCCCTTCCTGTGGGGGGGTTCTCATTTCCAGCACTGACTGTGGATTAATGAAGGTCCCTTCACCAGCTCTGCTCTCTGTTGTGCTCACCAACCCCCAACTTCAGCTCTGCTGTGCTTCCTGTGAGTGGCAGTGAGAAAAAGTTTGGGCAGCTCTTCCAGCCGATGGGGATTCAGGCCTTTGCAAACTTGGCAGGTCACCATGAACAAAAATGCTGTGTCTGGTAATTTTTAGCTGCTTTGTTTGCAGTTCCAAAGTATTTGATGAGCTTTTTTACATTTTAATTTTTTCCTGTGTCAAGAGGATCCATCTCCCTCTGGCTGGGTCTCTCCAGGGTGTTTTATTCTGGCAAATGAGTTGTTCCTCCCGGGAGGCTTCGTATTTTGTTGCTCACTGATCAGCCATCTTGTTGAAGACCTTTTACTTCTTTAGTTAGGTTAATTCCTAAGTGTTTCATTTTTTTGGATGCTAGTGTGAAGGGTGTGGCTTCTCTTATTTCTCTCTCAGTGATTTTGTTGTTAGTGTATAGGAATGCTATTTATTTTTGAGTATTGACTTTGTATCCAGCTACATTGCTGAATTTATTATATCTCGGAGTCTTTTGATGGAGTTTTGGGGGTCTTCTAAGTAGAGAATCATGTCATCTGTAAATAATGATAGTTTAACTTCCTCTTTTCCTATCTTTACTCATTTTATTTCTCTCTCTTGTCTAATTGCTCTGGCTAGTATTTCCAGTACTATGTTGAATAGCAGTGATGATAAGGGATATCTGAGTCTTGTGCCTGATTTTAAGGTAAAGGCTTTCAGTTTTTGGCCATTTAATATGATGTTGGCTGTTCGTTTGTCATAGATAGCCTTTATCATATTGAGGTAGAGACCATCTATTCCAATTCTCTGTAAGGTTCTTATTTTTGGCTTTGATTGATTTATGTATGTTGAACCATCCCTGCACACCTGGGATGAATCCCACTTGATCATGGTGTAAATATTCTTAATGATTTGCTGCATCCTGTTTGCCAGTATTTTATTGAGAATTTTTGCATCTATGTTCGTTAGGGAGATTCCCTGTAGTTCTCTTTTTTAGTTAGGTCTTTCTCAGGTTCAGGTACTAGAGTAATATTTGCTTCCAGAAATGACTTAGGGAGAATTGTTTCCCTTTTAGTTTCATTGAAGAGTTCAAGGAGTGTCAGCATTAGGTCTTTGTTTCTTGTAGAATTCCACAGTGAATCCGTCTGGGCCTGGGCTTTTCTTTGTTGGTAAGGATTTAATTACATTTTCAATTTCATTAATAGAAATTGGGTTATTCAGCAGTTTTACATCTTCTTGACCCAGCTTTAGTAGTTTATATGTTTCTAGGAATCTGTCCATTTCTTCTGTATTATCAAACCAATGAGAGTAGAGGTTTTCAATATAGGTGTTGGTGATCTTCTACATTTCCACAGAGTTTGTAGTGATTTCACCATTTCCATTCCATATTGCATGAATTTGAGTCTTTTGTTTCCTTTTTAAAATAAGGTTGGCTAGAGGTTTATCAATTTTATTTATTCTTTCAAAGAACCAACTCTTTGATTCACTGATTATTTGTACTGTTTTCTTAGTCTCTATTGGATTAATTTCTGCTCTGATCTTTATAATTTCTTTCCTTCTTTTGGCTTTCACCTTGGCTTGCTCTTCTTTTTCTAGATGTTTGAAGTACAGTATCAGGTTGTTTATTTGTGTTCATTCTGTTTTCCTGATGTGGGAACTCAGTGCAATAAATTTTCCTCTGAGGGCCACTTTCATTTTATCCCACAGAGTCTGATAAGTTGTATTTGTATTTTAGTTTGCTTGTAGATATTGTTTAATTTCTTCTTTAATTTTGTATGTGACCCACTGATTGCTTGAGTGTATTATTCAGTTTCTATGTGTTTGTGGGGTTTTTGTAGTTTCTTTTATCATTAATTTCTAGTTTTATGGTGCTATGGTCCGATAACAGGCATGGGATAATTTCAATTCTTTTGCATTTACTTAAATATGTTCTGTTGGCTATTATGTGTTCTATTTTAGAGAATGTCCCATGTACTGCTGAGAAGAATGTATATCCTGATGTTTTGGGTGGAACACTCTGTATACATCTATCGAGTCCATTTGTTCACAGGTGTGATTCAGTTCTATCATTTCTTTGTTGATTTTATGTCTGGTTGATCTGTCTCTTTGTGTCAATGGCATGTTGAGGTCTTCTGTTATAATTGTGTTATTACTTATTTGATTTTTCATTTCTGTTAATACTTGCTATGTATAGCTGGGTGCTCTGCAATTTGGTGCATATATATTTAAGATTTTTATCTCTTCTTCAAGTTTTCCCCAACTAGTATATAGTGACCTTCTTTATTTCTTTGGATCATTTTTGGTCTGAAATTCACATTGTCTGCAAGCAGAATAGCTACCTCTGGTTTTTTTGGGTACCTGTTACATGGAATATTGTTTTTCATAGATGAGTTTCCTTTTGGGTTAGATGGGTTTCTTGTAGACAGCATATGGTTGGATATTGTTTCTTGATCCATTCTGCCAATCTGTTTCTTTTAATTGGTGAATTGAAGCCATTTACATTAATGATTATAACTGTTATATATTGGTTTGTTGTTGACATGTTATCCTTCTGCTGTTGTATCTTTACCTTTCCATTCTGTTCAATTGTCTGTCTTGCTTAGTGATTTTTTTCCTATGTGTCTCTAGAATGTCTTTGAGTATTCTTTGCAGTGTTGGTTTGGTGATCATGAAGTTCTTCAGCTGTTCTTTGTCATGGAAATTTCTTATTTCTCTATCCATTTTGAAGGACAGTTTTGCATGGTACATCAGTCTGGGTTGGAAGTCATTTTCTTTTAGGATCTGAAATACTTCACTCCATGCTCTTCTTGACTTCATTGTTTGTGTAGAGAAGTCTGCTGTGATTCTGATAGGTTTTCCTTTATAGATGATCTGTCTTTTCTCTCTAACCACTTTTAATATTCTGTTCTTATGTTGGATTTTTGGGATAGCAATTATTATATGTCTGGGTGTAGTTTTATTTTGGTTATGGCTATTTGGAGTTCTATATGCTTCACTAATCTGTATGTCTGTTTCCATTCTCATGTTTGGGAAATTTTCAGTTATTACTTCTGTAAATAGCCTCTTGATATCATTTGTGCTATTTCCTTCTTTTTCATTTATCCTTGTTAATCTCATGTTGTTTTTCTTTGCTTTGTCTTGCAGCTGTTGAATTGTTATTTCCTGATTCCTTGTTATTTTTAAAAGATCTTTCCTTTCCTGTTCACTAGCTGCAGTCTTTTCTTTGAGGTCTGAAATTCTATGTTCACTTTCATTGAGGCAGTTTTGGCAACTTTCAAAGAAATTTTTGATTTCTTTGAATTTGCTTCATGCATTCTGTTTGTTTCTTATACTGTTCATTCAGGGATTGTATCTTTTTGCTTTGTTCCTATAATTTTTAATTGTGTTTTCTTTAGATGTGTTCAGTATTTCTTTCACTACTTTTATGACTTCTTCTTTTACCTGAGAGGTTGTTTTTGATTTGAGTTCCTTTATAGCTTCCAGGAGTTGCTTCTTTATTTCAGTTGATATCATTTCAGGCATTTTGGATATATGACTTATATTTTCTTCTGTGTACATGGCTCCTAGGCTTTCTTAGGATGGCCTGGAGACTTGAGATTACATTTTGGTCTTTTGTCAGTTTCCTATATGTCTGTGTTTCAGGCAATGTTCCAAAGCTTCCCCCAATTGTGTTGGAAATCACCTCCTATGCCCTTGGCCTCTGGAACTGAATGAAAGTTACTGAGTGTGACCCAGTCAGGCCCACAGGACATCTTGAGGCAAGTCCAGTGTTTTAGGCAGGTGGGTGTGCACTTAACTGCTGGGAATGATGGTCTTAAACTCTCCCCTGGTCAGTGCTGGTGGGCTGGAACTCACCTCACATAGTTTGGCTCCCTGGATTGAGAGAGGGTCACTGTGTGTGGTCCACTCAGGCCCTCAAAATCTTCTGAGCCTATTCCAGTGTTTTAGGGAGCTGGGCAGGTACTTAACTGCTGGGAGTGATGGTCTTAAACTCTCCCCAGGCCAGCACCGATGGGCTGGAACTCACCTCACATGGTGAGCCTAGTCCAGTGTTTTAGGGAACTGGGCAGGCCTACTTCTTTATTTTAAATCTAGATTCAGTTGTGTTTCTGTCACTCACAACAAAAAGAGTATGGATAAATAATTTATTTAGTTAGGCACTGTTGTGGTAAATACTGGAGAAATAATGATAAACAAGACCCAGGCTTTGAACTAGTCGAGTCTCTCTCTCTCTCTCTCCCTCTCTCTCTCATGTGTGTGTGTTTGTGTGTGTGTACTTATGTGTGTGATGCACTTTATACTGTGGCTTTTACCAAAATGTAGGAAGGAACTACTGAAGAATGGAATCTACTCTTGGGACTATTTAATTTATGGTTCTGAGTCATCCCCAATTCACTGGATGTTGCATTTGTGTATTTGTACATAGTGAGCTGTATTTGTACTGAACACCTGCTTCTATTGATTAAGACAGGATCCCAGAGAGCTTTCACAAAGTACTTGAGGAAAGTTCTAGTGTTCCTTCTATAAAGATGTCAACAACTACAACAAAAAATCTACATCTGTAAAATAATTTGTGATCTACATATGTGACCAAAAATCTGAGGAAATACCCTGGGATAATGAAAATATAATCATTAAATGCAAACCACAGTGAAAGGGAAAGTGGATTCTTTTTAAACATTATTTTAAAATTTTGTTTCATTACTGCATATTTAGGGTTCAGGCAGTTTGCAGTCATCTTGGGGAATGGTTGCATGTATATACCAAAGCTTGTTTTTTTCCCATTTAATTTCCTCTTTTCTCTCTCCTCTTCCTATTCCCCCATCACATTTTTCATTCTTATTTTTATTATTAATCTTATCTCATGTTATGTCATATAATGTTTACATTAATTGAGGTTATTAGGATTTTGTACATGGCATCTTTATTCTACTTATTTTCCCTTCTCCTCACTGCTTGTGCTTACTATAATCAGTTCCATAATGTAAGACATCCATCCCCTGGATTCTAATGGAAAGATTTAATAGGACTTAAGAGAAAAGGATGAAAAAATTAGAGAGACCAAAAAGAGGACCAAAGAGATTATAGTAAAGTCCATTCTGGAGGATTCAAACTAAACTATAATCAGAATCCCAGCAGGAAAAATAAAAAGTCAAAGAATCAGAAACCACAATAAAAGAAGCAAGAGAAGAAACATCAGTGACCTCAAAACTATATTAATCCACTGCTAAAATGCTCACCTAACTACAGCAAAATTAATGCATATGAACCAGCACCTACAACTCTGTTTCCTATGGGTCTTCCATAGAAAAATATTTTTATTTTATACACTTTTAAAAAACAGTTTTGTGATGTAGTAGACATTCAGAATTCTTCACAATGTAACAAGTTTTTAAAAGATTAATGTACTTTTGGTAGTTACATGAAGAAACACTAGGAAAAACAAGTGTCTAATTTATTTTAACTCAGTAATTCCTTAATTTATACAATCACTGTTAGAATTTTATTTTTAATTTTTTTAAAGTAGTGCAGATTGATCCAATTGCCTCACACTGAACATCTTCAGTCTTTTTTTATTAACTTATTTTGAGACAGGATCTACTTAAGTTGTCCATTTTGGCCTTGAATTTTCAGTCTTCCTGCCTTAATCTCCTGAGTAGCTGAGATTAAAGATGTGTGATACTGCATTCAGTATGATCACTTTTTTTGAAGGTAACATTATTTTTAGATATATTTTTACAAAATATTTGGTTTTGATATGGTATTTTTGTACATGCTTTAATTTTGTAACTTGAACAACTATTTCTAAGATGACAATGTATAATTTAACAACTAGTAATTTCTTTTTTAAAAAAAATTTAAAGAGAAAAAGGAAACAAAACAGAAAAAAAGGTAGCAACAATGCAGAATTCCAAAAGGGAAAAACAAGAGAAAAAAAGCCCTAAGAAATCACTAGTTGATAAGTTACATATTGTCATCTTGGATATAGTTGTTCACAAAATTAAAGGATACATAGTAGGCATTCAAACAGTGAGACTGCAAACAGTTCTGCTCAATGATCCAACAAAGATTCAGCAATGTGGTTATCTATTTTACAAACTCAAACATATATGCAGTTATATCCCTTAAAGCACTTTCTTTTACTCTTTGTTACAATAGCAATTACATATTTTGGGTTTTATTACTCTTATAGTTTTTATTACTTTTTACACTAGAGACACAATGTGATATTTATAAATATGATTCTTATTTATTTCACTAATGAGGATAGTCTTAAGTTGTCTCCATTTACCTATGAAGGTCTCAAGATCATCCTTTTTTGATGGGCATCTTGGTTGTTTCCAAGATTTAGCTATTACAAATTATGCGGCTATGAACATGGGTGCACATATATCACTGAGATATGAATTTTCAGTTCTTCTGGGAAAATATCCAAGAGGGGAATAGCTGGGTTGAATGGAACTTCCAATCCTAGTCTTCTGGGAATTCTCCATATGGATTTCCATAGTGGTTGCACCAGGCTACACTCCCACCAACAGTGGAGCAGTGTTCCTTTTTCCCCGCAGCCTCACCAGCATTTGTTATCAGTTGATTTCTTGATGGCAGCTATTCTTTCTGGAGTGAGGTGAAATCTCAATGTTGTTTTAATTTGCATTTCTCGAATTGCCAGTGATGGTCAACATTTCTTCATGTATCTATGTGCCTTCTGTATATCTTCCTCTGAGAACTGTGTGTTCATCTCAGATGCCCATTTTTGGAGAGGGTCTTTTGGGGGGCTTGATGCCTTTCAATTCTTTATATGTGCTGGATATAAGTTCTTTGTCTGAGAGGTTGCTGGGTAAAATTCTTTCCCACTCTGTGGGTTTTTTTTTCACTCTGTTGGTGATTTCTTTTGAAGTCAGAAACTTTTCAATAATATGAGATCTCAATTGTTGATTCTTTGAAGTGTTTCCCGTGCAGTTTGCATTTGGTTCATGAATTCTCTGCCTACCCCTATGTCTCCAAAACTTCTACCTACCTTGTCTTCCAATAGATTCAGTGTTTCTGTTTTGATATTTAGTTCCCTGATCCATTTAGACTTTAGTTTTGTGCATGGTGATAGGCATGGATCTAGTTTCAGTCTTCAGAATGTGGAGAGCCAATTTTTCCAACACCATTTATTAAAGATGTTAAACTTCTTCCAGTGAGCATGTTTAGCCCCTTTGTCAAGTATCAAGTGGCTGAGTGTCTTTGTAGTTATGCTTGCATCTTCTAATCCATCCCATTGATCCTCAAGTCTATTTCTTTTATTTTTTTAAATTTTATTTAAAGAGAAACGAAAGCATGTAAAGGGTAGAGGTAATACAGAATTCCAAAAAAAAAAAAAAAAAACCAATAAGAAATCACTAGTTAAAATTACATATTGTCGTCTTAGAAATAGTTGCTCAAGTTACAAAATTTAAGCATACAAAGTAGATAGTGAAATGGTGAGAGTGTAGACAGCTATGCATGCATGAATATCGGCATGGGTTCTATACTTTTGAAAAACAAAACTTAGCAATACAAAATAAAACAAATTCCTATAAAAACATGAAACCAAAAAGTCATATAAAACCACAGTACAAGGTGATCTACAATGATTACTGTGTTGTTTCTTATTATCTTCCATAGAATGTCTGTATCAACAGGCATAATTGAATACAGCAGTATGATTGAGTATAGCAGTAAATAACAATATTAGTAAAAATAAAACATTGTGGACAGTATAAAACTTCAAAGGCAGGTAATAATCAAACCAGAATGGATATTCTAGTGGATCTTGTAATCTTAAGTGCAGTTGCCTATACTCTCAGACTTGATATTATCAATTACAACAGCTTTGAATAAAATCTATCAATACAAAACAGCAATCTAACAAACCAGATTTGATTACGATCAATCATGGTAAAACAGTGTAGGTTTTACAGAGCTTTAGATTAAGTTAATAGGAAATTAAGGATGATTACCGCACTATATCCTGTTATTTTTGGGATTACTGTCTGTGCCCTCAAATCTAGTAAAG
Source organism: Hydrochoerus hydrochaeris (assembly GCA_004027455.1). Lineage (NCBI taxonomy): Eukaryota > Metazoa > Chordata > Mammalia > Rodentia > Hydrochaeridae > Hydrochoerus > Hydrochoerus hydrochaeris. Next base: position 39,629 of record PVLA01004878.1, read on the forward strand.
GTAAAAATGACTGGAACAGAATATAATAAATCTAAGCAGAGTAGTGTGAGTAATGTGTGTTTTAAATCCTGGTGCACTATTTACAATACAGCATATCAAGACTATCTATATTATAGTTTCTAGTTATCCTTCTCTGCCTCTTTTCTGCTATGCTATTTTTCTACCTTTGTTTGTCTAGTTTTCTCCTTCATTCTACTTCTTGCCCCACTCATTGAGGCCTTTCTGCCACTGTTCCTAAAATCCTGGTATTTTTTTTCTCTCTCTAGAATGTCCTTCAGTATTCTCTGTAGGGTTGGATTACTGGTCACAAACTCACCCAGTTCCTCTTTGTCATGGAAGCATCTTGTTTCTCCATCAACTTCTAGTGACAGTTTTGCAGGGTACATCAATCTGTGCTGGAGGTTATTTTCTTTCAGGGCTTGTAACACTTTGCCCCAACCTCTTCTTGATCTGATGGTCTGTGTTGAGAAGTCAGCCATGATTCTGATGGGCTTACCTTTATAGATAATCTGTTTCTTTTCTCTGATGGCTTTTAATATTCTGTTCTTATATTGAATTTCTGGTATCTTGATTATTATATGTCTGGGTGTAGATCTGTTTTGGTTGTAAGTGGCTGGAGTTCTGTATGCCTCACACAACCAAATGTCATTTTGTTTTCCCATGCTTGGGAAGTTTTCCTTAATTATTTCAGTGAATTGCCTTTGTAATTCACCTGTATGTATTCCTGCTTCTTTGTTCACATTTCTTATTCTTAAATTGTAGATTCTCCTGTCATCTCCTAGCCTTTGTGTTGTTACTGCCTGTTTCCTTGTCATTTTTAAGAGATCTTTCCTTTCATGATCACACATTGCAAACTTGTCTTCAAGTTTTGATAGTCTATGCTTAGTTTCTTTTAAGGAGTTTTTTTTTTTGCCAGCTTTCAATGGAGTTTTTAATTTCCTGGTAATCTCTTTGAATCTGCTTCATGTATTCTATATTTTCTTTATATTCTTTATCGAATGTTTCTCTCCTTTTTTTGTGTTCCTCCCTTCTTCCATCTGTATTTTCCTGAGAGATGCTTCCTGAGAGCATTTCTTTTATTACTCTACTCATATCCTGCTTTACCTGATTTAATATTTCAGTTTTGAGCTCGCCTACAAGGTCCCAAAGATTTCTCTTAATTTCAATTGAAGCCATGTCTGATGTGTGTTTTCTGCCCTCCGTCTCCCTTGTTTTTCCTTCTCCTGGATCAGTGCTCTCAGGGTTCTGGGCTTTGGGCCTCCTCCTGCCTCTCTCTCCTGTCATGGCCTGGGCTTCCTCCACATGGCTATAGTGCAGGTCCAGCCCCCTTCCCTGTTGGCCACGTTTCCTCCAAAGTATGCTGGTGAGGGAACTCTGCCCTCTCCTGCCTGCTCTTGTCACTGAGGTGTAAGCAGTGGCTGTATTTGCCTGCCTCTCCCCACTGGGCCAAGCAAATTTCAGCTGCCTTCACCAAGTTTGTACTTGCTAGGTGCAGGGAATCGATTTGGGATGGCTCACTGGGTCCTGGCCAGGGGTGTGGCCCTGTCCAAGTAAATCCCATGAATCTGTTCTAGGGAGGGCACAACCAACTGAAGTCACTGTTGCTCCCAGTTCAGTCTCCTCCTGCCCGATTCCAACATGTTCGCCCACTTGTTCGTACCCTTCCCGTTGGGGGAGTCTCATTCCCAGCACTGACCATGGATTAATGGAGGTCCCTTTGCTGGCTCCGCTCTCTGCTAGGCTCACCAACCCCAGACTTCAGCGCTGCTGTGCTTCCTGTGAGTGGTGGCAGGAATGAGTTTGGGCAGCTCTGCCTGCCAGCGCAGACTCAAGCTTGTGCAAACTTGGTGAGTCACCACAAAAACGCTGTGTCCCTTAATTTTTATCTGTTTCAGTTGTAGTCCTGAAATATTTGATGAGCTTTTTTACATTTTAATTTCTTCCTGTGACAAGAGGCTACGTCTCCCTCTGTCTGGGTCTCTCTAGGTGTTTTATTCTGGCATATGAATTGTTTCCCCTGGGAGGCTTTGTGTTTTCTTGCTCACTGATCAGCCATCTTGTCTTCTCCCTCAGGACTATTTCTTTGCCAGTACCAAGCTGATTTTATCACTGTGGCTTTATAGTACTGTTACAAGTCAGGAACTGAGAGGCCTCCTGCCTTGCTTTTTCCCAGAATTGCCTTTACTATTCTAGTTTTCTTCTGTTTCCAAAAGAATTTTAGGAGTATTTTCTCTAGATCTGTGAGGTATGTTAATGGTATTTTAATTGGGATTGCATTAAATCTGTATAACAGTTTTGGAAGTATGGCCATTTTCACAATGTTGTTTTTTCCTAACCAAGAGCAAGGAATATCCTTCCATTTTCTAATATCCTCTTCAATCTCCTTTTTTAGCATAGTATAATTTTCAACATATAGGTCTTTTACATTTTTAGTTAGGTTGATTCCTAAATATTTCATCTTTTTAGATGGTATTGTAAAGGGTGATATTTCCATAATTTCCTCTCTCAGTGAGTTTTTTGTTTTAGTATAGGAATGCTATTGATTTTTGAGCAATGACTTTGTAACCAGCTACACTGCTGAACTTGTTTATTACCTCTAGTAGTATTTTAATGGAGTTTTTTGGGTCTTCTATATAGAGTATCATGTCATCTGCAAATAGTGCTAATTTAACTTCTTCCTTTTCTATCTTTATTCCTTTTATTTCTCTCTCTTGTGTGATTGCCCTTGCCAGTGTTTCCAGAACTATATTGAAAAGGAGTGGCAATAGTGGACATCCTTGTCTTGTTCCTGATTTTAAAGTGAAAGCTTTCCATTTTTGTCCATTTAGTATAATGGCTGTTGGTTTGTCATAGATGGCCTTTATATGGTTGAGGTAGACACCATGTTTTCTGAGTTTCTGAAGGGTTTTTATCATGAACATGTGTTGGACTTTGTTGAAAGCTTTTTCTGCATCTATTGAGATGACCATGTGGTTTTTGTTTTTGGCTCTTTTGATGTGGTGTATCACATTTTTTGATTTGTGTATGTTAAAACAACCCTGCATTCCTGGAATAAACCCTACTTGGTCATGATGTATAATCTTCTTGATGATTTGCTGCATTCTATTTGCCAGTATTTTATTGAGAATCTTTGTATCTATGTTCATTAGTAAGATTGGTCTATAGTTCTCCTTTTTGGTTGGGTCTTTCTCTGGTTTTGGTACAAGAATTATACTTGCCTCCAGAAATGATTTAGAGAGGATTTCTTTCTTTTCAATTTCATTGAAGAGTTTAAGGAATATTGGCATCAAATCTTCTCTAAATTTCTTGTAGAATTCAGCTGTGAATCCATCAGAACCTGGGCTTTTCTTTGTTGTTAAGTTTTTAATTACATTTTCAATTTCAATAGCTGATATTTGATTGTTCAAAATTGCAATATCTTTTTGGTTGAGCTTTGGTAGTTCATATGTTTGTAGAAATCTGTCCATTTCCTCTGTGTTTTCTACTCTGTGAGTACAGATTTTCAAAGTAGGTTTTTATGATCTTTTGAATTTCCATGGCATCTGCAATAATTTCCCTGTTTTCAGTTCTTATTGCGTGAATTTGGTTTTTTTCTTTCTTTCTCTTGGTAAGCTTAGCTAGGGATTTTGTCAATTTTGTTTATTCTCTCAAAAAACCAGCTTTTTGATTCATTAATTCTTTCCTTTTTAGTTTCAATTGCAATGATTTCTGCTTTAATCTTTATAATTTCCTCTCTTCTATGAGCTCTGGGTTTATCTTGCTCTTTGTTTTCTAGAAGCTTGAGATGAAGCATTAGGTTGGTTATTCATGCTCTTTCTGTTTTCTTGATATGACTATTTATTGCTATATATTTCCCTCGTAAAACCATTTTCATTGCATCCCACAGATTACAGTATGTTGTTTCTGTAGTTTCATTGAATTGTAGGTATTGCTTTATTTCTTCTTAGTTTCATCTGTTAAGGTCCCCTGTTATAATTGTGTTCTTGTGCATTTGGTTTTTCATGTCCATTAGTATCTAGCAGTCAACTTCTTTATCATTTTTATTCATTTTAGTTTAAACTTAACAATGTCTGAAAATAGAATAGTTACTCCTGCTTTTTTCTGGTTTCCTGTTGCATGGAATACTGTTTTCCATCCTTTGACTTTTAATCTATGAGTTTCCTTTAGGATTAGATGTGTTTCTTGTATACAGCATATTGTGGGCTCCTGTTTCTTGATCCATTCTGTCAATCCATTTCTTTTTATAGGTGAATTGAGTCCATGTATGTTTATGGCTATCACTGATATGTATTGGTTCAACTTTGCCATGTTATTTTCCAATTGTCTGCTTATTGCTTTTCCCCTTATTTAATTGCTTGTCTTACCTGGTGGTGTCTTTCTGTTGTTGCTTTGGGGATTGTGGTCATTTTTATCTTTGTCTAGTATGTCTTTCAATATTCTTTCTAGGGTTGGTTTTGTGGACATGAAATTCATTAGTTGTTCTTTGTCATGGAAGTATGTTCTTTCTCCATTAAATTTGAGTGAAAAATTTTTTTGGTACATCAGTCTGGGTTGAAAGTTTTTTCTTTCAGGGCTTGAAATACCTCACTCCAAGCTTGTCTTACTTACCTTGAGGGTTTGTGTTGAAAAGTCTGCTGTGAATCTAATGGTCTTTCCTTGATATGTGAGTTGTATGTTTTCTCTAACAGCTTTTAGTATTCTGTTTTTATGCTGTATGTATGAGATCTTAATTATTATGTGTCTGGGTGTGGATTTATGTTGATTGTGACTGTTTGGCATTCTATATGCCTCACTTATCTGCACTTCAGGTTTTTCCCCCATGTTTGGGAAATTTTCTGCTATTACTTTTGTGAATATTTTATGTATATTATTTTCATTGACTCCTGCATCTTCACTAATGCCCATTAATCTTATATTGTTTCTCTTGGCATCATGTTTAAGCTTTTGGATTGTCATTTCATGCTGCTTTTTATTTTTAAAATTTCTATCCTTTCCTCATCACTAATTGCGATCCTGTCCTCAAGGTCTGAAATCCTATCCTCAGCTTCATTTAAGTGGTTTTGCATGCTTTGAATACAATTTCTTCTTTCTTGGATGTCTCTTTGAGTTTGTTTCATGAGTTCTGCTTATTTTCTATATTGTTCATTCAAGGTTTCAATCAGTTTCCCATGCTCCTGTACTTTTTTTTTCTATTTCTTCTTTAGCTGCATTCAACAACTCCTTTACTAAGGTTGTTATTTCTATCTTTACATGGGAGAGAACTTCTAATTTGATTTCCTCTATTCATTGTGGAGTTATTTTTTTTATTTCACTTGCTATCTTTTTAGAGATTTCTGATATGTTATTTTTGGAGTCCTCTGTTTCAATGTCTCCTGAACTTGCTCCTGATGGACTACATGTTTGAGATTGCATTTTGCTTTTTTGTTTTGCCATTTTTCCCTTTTGAGTTAGTGTTTGGTCCTTCAATCCCCCTAGGCTAGCCCCAGATGCAGGGCATGGTCTTACTGCCTGGGAGCAGGGTTTGAAGTCTGCCCTGTGTGCTGGGATGTCCCACAGTGCAAGGTCATACCCCGTGGTTGGATTCTGGTCCCTGCTTGCTGCCTGGAGTTTGCTGGGCATGGCCTGGCTAGGGCTGTTTGTCCTTCTCCCCTGTCTTAGGCTGGCTCCAGACATAAAGTGTGGTCTTACCACCTGGGAGCAGAGTTCCAAGTCCACCCTGTGAGCTGGGATGACACTGCAGTATGTGGTCATGGCCCTGAATTGGATTCTGGGCCCTGCTTGCCACTTGGAGTTCACTGGGGGTGGCCCACTTAGGGGAGCCGGTCCCTCTCCCCTCTCTTAGGCTGGCCCCAGACATAGAATGTGGTCTTACTACCTGGGAGCAGAGTTCCAAGTCTACCCTGTGTACTGAGATGCCACTGCAGCACGCGGTCATGGCCCTGGGTTGGGTTTTGAGTCCTTTTCTCTGTTGGGAGATTGCTGGGTGTGGCCCAGCTAGGGCCACCGGTCACTCTCCCCTGTCTCAGGCTGGCCCCAGATGTATGGAGTGGTCTTACCACCGGGGAATAGAGTTCTGAGTCCACCCCGTGTGCTGGGATGCCGCAGCACGTGGTCACAGCCCTGGGTTCAGAACTAGTGATTTCTTACTGTTTATTTTTTTGAAATTCTTTATTATTTCTACCCTTTTTTTCTGTTTTGCTTTTTTTCTCTTTAAATAAAATTTTTTTAAAAAAGGTTTGCCACATCAATCTACTGCTAAAATGCTCAAAGTTTAAGTTGGGGATGTTCTATTATTATTTTCTCTAGTGCTATTGTCTAAATACAGTCAAGCAAGGAATACCAGTAACTTTAGCTACTAATTTAAACTTAACATGTATAAGAACAAAATGATAAAAATGTACCATTGAAGAAATATCATAACCTTTAATTTTCCCATGTTTTAAATTAGATTTACTATTATTTAAAAAAATTATATAAGAGACAAAGCAATTATAAACAATGGGGAAACACAAAACAAAATTTAAAGGATAAAAATTTGCTGCCTAAATAAGTCCCAGTTGAGTCTATGAAACAAAAACAAATTCTTTTTTAAAAAATTTTATTTAAAGAGAAAGAAAAGCAAAACAGAAAAAAGTGTAAAATAATAAAGAATTTGAAAAAAATAAACTAAGAAATCACTAGTTGTTAAGTTACACATTGTCATCTTAGAAACAGTTGTTCAAGTTATAAAATTAAAGCATACAAAGTGGACATTCAAACACTGAGACTGCAAACAGTTCTGTTCAACAATCCAACAAAAAGTAATGTGATTATCCATTACACACTTAAATATACAACCAGTTATATCCTTTAGAGAATTTCCTTTTTCTCTCTTTTTTATAATAGCAATTGCACATTTTGGGTTTTATTACTCCTACAGTTTTTATTACTTTTTGCACTAGAGACACAATGTGATATTTATAAATATGTTTTGTATTTATTTCATTTAAAATAGTTTCAAGTTGCCTCCATTTACCTATGAATGCCTCAAGATCATCCTTTTTATAGCTGATTAATATTCCATTGTATAAAAATACCACATCTTTTTCATCCACTTTGCAGTTGATGGGCATTTTGGTTGTTTCCAACATTTAGTTATTACAAATTGTGCTACCATGATCATGGGTGCACATATATCTCTGTGACATGACGTTTTCAGTTTTTCTGGGAAAATACCTAGGAGGAGAATAGTTGGATTGAATGGAACTTCCAATCCTAGTCTTCTGAGAAATCTCCATACTGACTTTCACAGTGGCTGCGCCAGTCTACACAACCACCACCAGTGGAGCACTGTTCCTTTTTCTCCGAAGCCTCACCAGCATTTGTTATCAGTTGATTTCTTGATGGCAGCTATTCTTTCCAGAGTGAGATAAAATCTCAGTGCTGTTTTAATTGCATTTCTCGAATGACCAGTGGTGGTGAACATTTCTTCATGTATTTATTTGCCATTTGTATATCTTCATCTGAGAAATGTGTGTTCACCTCAGATGCTTATTACAAAAGCAAACTCTTATTTCCATCAATGATCTTTGTGGAAGATCTCCAAATGATATAGGGGAATGAAACTCCCAACCTACTATATGTCCAGTACTAGATCATGTTCTCTAAAATCAAAGAAGGAATTTTAGCAACAGTGGAGGTTAAAAGCAGCATATAATTCTTGAAAGAAAGAAAGAAAGAAAGAAAGAAAGAAAGAAAGAAAGAAAGAAAGCTTCTGTCTGAAAGAGACAGAAGGGGTCCTGGGCAAATTTCATATTCACCATATCTTTCAATCAATATTGGTATCCAGTTTCTAGCTATCCTACCTCAGACTCCCAAGTACTGGCATTACAGACATGAACCACTATGCCTAGCTAACTATCTATATTTTTTATACAAACACTTCCAGAGGATTTTTAAGACATTGTATGAATGTAGATAAATGTGCTGAATGTTGAATAAATGAAACAAAATGCCAGAAGAAACAAAACTGGAATTTTGTTTCCAGTTTTTATAAATACAAAAGGTTGTCTCAACTGAGTATTAATCTTAGATACCTAAGGGTTGAGCATGTGAAAAACCCATATATGATTCCTGAAAGATTTATTCTACCTTTTTCTTCAGATCCATGAGGTCTGAAATTTTAAAATTTGCATTTCACTTATACTTTAAGCCTATATTACTTCAATAATTAATAAAGACATAGATATAAGTTTATCTTTAAGAATTAAAGTTGTAACATGTTTGCAATTTATATTTTTTATTTTTTAATTTTAAAGTAGTTAAATACCACAGAACAAGATGGAACAAAGCCAGTTGAGACAGTATAGTGAAATTGGTACAGAACTTCACAGCAGGTTGCCAGGATAACACTAATAGATAGATACCATAGTATAACTTGCTTTCTTCACAGTAGTTGTTCTTTCAATCAGGTATATCAGAATCAAAGGAAATGCAGAACATTGTAGAACTTATAAAAACAGAATACTGAATAGAGCAATACCATTAATCACAACAAAGCAAAACAGTGATAAACATATTTGCCTTCAAAGAGGTGGTAGAAGAAAATCCCTCTTATTTTCTATATTGCATATAGTCAACCTCACAAGAGATGCTCAGATCTCTGGCTCCCACTTGCTAACAGGGGCAGGGTGAGGGATGGATGTTTGAATCTCAGCCCGTGTGCCAGTAGGCTCATAGCTGCTTACCAGAGCAGCAAACTGGTTTCTTGGTTTCCCAGTGCCTTAAGTTCCAACATGGCACAGATTTCAGGAGATGCTGATGGTTCTCTTCCTGGGTTGGCTGTGGCTTGCTGGGCCACAGCCACTTACCAGGGCAGCAAGCTGGTTGCTTGGTTTCCCTGTGCCCTAAGTTAAATGTTGGCAATTTGTATAAAGACTTAAAATTTTTACTTGTATTTAAGAAACTAATTTACTAGAAATCTATTCTAATGAATTAATATGAAGCATGAACAAAAAATATGTAAGAAAGTTCATTCCATCTTTTTAAAAGCATTTTGTTTATTTAAAGAGAAAAAAAATATAAAGGGTAGAGATAATACACAATTTCAAAAAAAAAGATAAACAGTAAGAAATCACTAGTTGATAAACTATATATTGTCCTCTTAGAAATAGTTGTTCAAGTTACAAAACTAAAGCATACAAAGCAGACATTCAAACAGTGAAACTGTAAATAGCTACGGATGCATGAGTCTCTACATGCATTTTCTATCCTTTCTGTATTAGAGGGAAAAACAAAACCTAGCAAGACAAAACAAAACAAATTCCTATAAAAACATGAAACCAAAAAGTCATATAAAACCACAATACAAGGTGATCTATAATGATTACTGTGTTGTTTCTTATTATCTTCAATAGAATTGTCTATATCATCAGGCATAATTGCATATAGCAGTATAATTGAATATAGCAGTACATAACAATATTAGTAAAAATAAAACATTGTGGACAGTATAAAACTTCAAAGGCAGGTAATAATCAAACTAGAGTGGATATTCTTTTAGTGAATCTTGTCACCTTAAGTGCAGTTGCCTATAATCTCTTACTTGATACTATCAATCATAACAGCTTTGAATAAAATCTATCAATACAAAACAGTGATCTAACAAACCAGATTTGATTAAGATCAGTTATGGTAAAACAGTGTAGGTTTTACAGAGCTTTAGATTAAGGTAATAGGAAATTAAAATACTGTAAAATACTATATCCTGTTACTTTTGGGACTACTGTCTGTGCCCTCAAATCTAGTACAGGTAGAATGACTGGAACAGAATATAATACATCTAAGCAGCATAGTGTCAGTAATGTGAGTTTTAAATCCTGGTACACTCTTAACAATATAGTGTATCAAGACCATCTATGTTAGAGATTCTAGCCATCCTTCTCTGTCTCATTTCTGCTATGCTATTTTTCCTGCCTTTGTCTACTTTTCTCTTTCATTCTACTGCCTACCCCATTCACTGAGGCCTTTTTGCCACTGTTCCTAAAATCCTGGTATTTTTTTTCTCTCTCTAGAATGACCTTCAGTATTCTCTGTACGGTTGGATTGGTGGTCACAAATTCCCCCAGTTCCTCTTTGTCATGGAATCACCTTGTTTCTCCATTAATTTCTAGTGACAGTTTTGCAGAGTACATCAATCTGTGCTGGAGGTTATTTTCTTTTAGGGCTTGGAATACTTTGCTCCAAGCTCTTCGTGATCTGATGGTTTGTGTCAAGAAGTCAGCCATGATTCTGATGGGCTTACCTTTATAGGTAATCTGTTTCTTTTCTCTGATGGCTTTTAATATTCTGTTTTTATATTGAATTTTTGGTATCTTGATGATTGTATGTCTGGGTGTAGCTTGGTTTTGGTTGTAGGTGGCTGGGGTTCTATATGCCTCACATAACTGAATGTCATTTTCTTTTCCCATGCTTGGGAAGTTTTCCTTAATTATTTCCATGAATAGCCTTTGTAAGGAGCCTGTTTGTATTCTTGCTTCTTTGTTCACATTTCTTATTCTTAAATTATAGGTTCTCTTGTCATCTTCTAGCCTTTGTATTGTTACTGCCTATTTCCTTGTTATTTTTAAGAGATCTTTTCTTTCATGATCAACATGTCTTCAACTTGCCTTCAAGTTTTGATAGTCTATCCTTAGTTTCTTATAAGCAGTTTTGCCAGCTTTCAATGGAGTTTTTAATTTCCTGGTAGTCTCTTTGAATCTGCTTCATTTATTCTATATTTTCTTTATATTCTTTATCAAATGTTTCTCTCCTTTTTTGTGTTCCTCCCTTATTTTCTCTGTATCTTCCTGAGAGATGCTTAGCATTTCTTTTATTACTCTACTCATATCTTGCTTTACTTGGTTTAATATTTCAGTTTTGAGCTCATCTACAAGGTCTTGAAGATATCGCTTAATGTCTGTTGAAGCCATGTCTGATGTTGTGTGTTTGCTGCCCTCAGTCTCCCTTGTTTTTCCCTCTCCTGGATCAGTGCTATCAGGGTTCTGGGCTAGGGGCCTCCACTTGCCTCTTTCTCATGTCATGGTTCTGGCTTACTCCACACAGGTGTACAGGGGAGGTCCCAGCCCCCTTCCCTGTTGGCCACAGTTTCTCCAAAGCATGCTGGCAAGAGACCTCTGCCCTCTTCTACCTGCTCTTGTCACTGATGTGTAAGCAGGGGCTGCTTATGCTGGCCCCTCCCCACTGGGCCAGCCAAACTTCAGGGGCCTTTACCAGGTTAGTGCATGCTTGTTGCAAGGAATTGATTTGGGATGGCTCATTGGGTCCTGGCCAACGTCATGACCCAGTCCAAGCAAATCCCAGGAATCTGCTCTGGGGAGGGAGTAGCCAACAGAACTCACTGTTGCTCCCAGTTCAGGCTTCTCCTGCCTGATTCCAACATGTTGCCTATTTGGTCGTGCCCTTCCCATGGGGGGGTCTCATTCCCAGCAATGACCATGGATTAATGAATGTCCCTTCACTGGCTTCACTCTCCATTGGGCTCACCAACCCCCAACTGCAGCATGGCTGTGGCTCCTGTGAGTGGAGGCAAAACAAGTTTGGGTGGTTCTGCTGGCTGGCATGAATGTGTGAATTCACGCTGGCACAAATGTGGCGGGTCACAGTGAAAATGCCTTGTCTGGTAGTTTTAGCTCTTCCAATTGTAGCCCTGAGACTGAGTGTTTGACGAGCTTTTTTACGTTTTAATTTCTTCATGTGTCAAGAAGATCCATCTCCCTCTGTCTCTGTAGGATGTTTTATTCTGGCTTATGAGTTGTTTCTCCTGGGAGGCTTTGTATTTTGTTGCTCACTGATCTGCCATCTTTAGCTCCCCATCCCATCTTTTAAATAAAGTTATGCTATACAAAATGTTTTAATTGTAGTGGAACTTGAGGAAAGTGTTCTACAGATTAAATTATTTGCTTATTTTTATTTTTCTTCCCCATTTTAATGGCAATATTACATATCCATTGCAGAAAATTACCAAAAAATGTTGTGTCAATGTAAGTATAGCAAGAAATGCTACAAGCATAGTTTAGTAGTGTACCAAGAAATCATTTTCAAATAAATGAGTATATTAGTGCTTACTAGAGAAAGAGTAATATAAGACATACAAATATATAAGGATCTGCAATATTGACTGTAGTGGCTGCCCACATAGTCAGGTATGGAACAGTGCAAAAAGGCTGTCTGTATGCTAGAGATCTGAAGGATCCAGTTGAAGGCCTGGAACTCACTGTAGAGTCCTGTGCTAGTCCATATCAAGAGACTGAAGGATCTGCACAGGAAGACTTAAGAGTCTGCAGTAGATGAATGTGAAGACTAGAACTCCTCCAAAGAAATGGACTTGAGCTTTCCTTCTTCATTTCCCTTTTATTCCATTCAGGTGACAGATCTACTCAATATGGGTCATTTGTCTTCAGCAAATACCCTCAGGCACACCCAGAACTATGCTGATCCAATTTAGTTAGGTGCTTCTTAGTCAAGTTGACACAATAGTTAACTATCACAGTAAGAGTTTAGATTGCAATAAATTTGTTCCTTTTAAAAATAGTAAAAACCAACAAAATGAAACAGAATAAAGCCAATCAAAACAAAGCAGTGAAATTGGTACAGAACTTCAAAACAATACTAGGAAAACAACAATAGCTAACATAGTATATCTTGTTAGCTTCACAAAATAGTTGTCCATTCCATCAGGTATAGCAAAATTAAAACAAAAGCAAAACAGAATAAAACCAATCAAAGCAGAATATTAAATACAACAAAACAGTTAATCATAAGAAAGCAAAAACAGAACAATATTGGATTTCAAAGACAATATAGAAGTCCCCTATATTTGCTATATTGCATACTGTCATCCTCCCAAGAGATGCTCAGACCACTGACCCCAGGCCTGCATAATCAACTAAACAACACAAGCATTTAGTTGCTTTATGTACCTTAGTTGCTATCAATTCAGCCTGTCCTCCAAACCCACCAGCTGCTAACAGGGGTGGGGTGGGGTGGTGGTGTTTGTTTCTCAGCCTGTGCACTGGTAAGCTCATGGGAGGCACTATCTGACTTTTCTCTTCTTGGAAGCTGCATGGCTTGCCTTGCTTTCTAGAAAGGCTTTCTGGTTGGCTTTTTGTTGGATCCTCCCAATCCCAGCATGGCCAGTTCTTGGGAGGTGCTGACTTCTGTCTTCCTGGAACCTATGTGGCTTGCATGGCTTATTAGAAAGGCTGGCTAGTTGGATTTTTGTTGAGTCATCCCAATCCCATCATCTAACCTCATAGTTTTAATTAGCTTCTGATAAATTTGCCTTTATGATGCTTCAGTGAAAATTAACACCTAGTATCTCTTCAAAAATCATGATTTTTAAAAATCTTTTTAATAAAGAGAATAGAACAGAACAATAAAAGCAAAACAGTGAGAAATTGATATTGGATTTCAAAAATAAAAAGTGAGAAACCTACCATAGTTACTATATTGCATATAGTAATCCTCTAAATAATTGCCCAGATTACTGGTTTTAGTTTTGCAAACTCAGTCAGACAATACAGGTGTTAGGTTGTTTTTTTACTTCAGTTATCATCATCTCAGCCTGTGTTCCTCCGTATTAGCCAGTTCCTTTTGGTGGGGGTGGGTGGATGGTAGGTGAGATTTCTTCTCTCCCTGCCCATGTGCTGGCTGGGTCATGGTTATATGTGTGTGTGTGTGTGTGTGTGTGTGTGTGTGTGTGTCTTTCTTCCTGGCTCTCCCCCAGCCAGTACAGCCTGTACTGGCTCACACGTGATAGCATGACTTGCTTCCTGGTTCTCCCCCCAAAACCATCTTATAAGCAGTTTCCATGAAAACACTGTGAATATAAATAAGCCTCTCATAAAGCATGAGTGAGGAAATAAATATTTTATATCTCACAGAATTTTATATACCATGGTTTTATAACAGAAGTTAAAATGGATGGTGTAAGAATGAGTACTATTTGTTTTATCCCTACATTCTTAAGAACTGTTGTATGCTGCTGAACTATCATTTACCATTTTCACTTAGTGTACTTTTTTTTATTTAAAAAGAGGGGAAAAGCAAAACAAAAAAGGGTAGAAACAATACAGAATTAAAAAAAATAAACAGTAAGAAATCACTAGTTGATACATTACTTATTGTCTTGTTGGATATAGTTGTTCAAGTTACAAAATGAAAGCATACAAAGTAGACATTTAAACAGAGAGGTTGCAAACAGTTCTGTTCACTGATCCAACAAAAACTTAGCAACATGGTTATCAATCCTACACACTTAAACATACATGCAGTTATATCCTTTAGAGCACTTTCTTTTCCTCCTTTTGCTTTTTAAGTCCATTATCTGTTTAGTTATATCATGTTTCAGGTTGCTAAATACCTTACTGATCTGTTTCATTGTTGTTATTTATTTTTTTCTTATTTATTATTATTATTTATTTATTTATTTTATTTTGAAGGTAGTAAAATATAGCAGATCAAGACAGGAAAAAGCCAAGTGAGGCAATGCAGTGAAATTGGTACAGAGCCTCACAGGTTACCAGGATAACAGCCATAGGTACAATATTATATCTGGTTTTCTTCACAATAGTTGTTCCTTCAATCAGGTAGAGCAATATCAAAGGAAACATTGAAATTATAAAAAAATATTAAATAGAGCAATACTATTGATCAGAACAGAGCAAAACAGAGATAAAAATATTTGCCTTCAAAGATATGGCAGAGGAAAATCTCCCTTATTTGCTATATTGCATATAGTCAAACTCGCAAGAGATGAACAGATCTCTGGCTCTCACTTGCTAGCGTGGGCAGGGGTTGGGGGTGGATGAGATGGTAGGCGCACAGCCCCCTACCAGAGTGGTGAGCTGGCTGCCTGTTTTCCCAGCGCTCCAAGGTCCAACATGGCACAAATCTCAGGAAAGGCTGATACGGTTCTCGCCTTGGAGCGGCTGTGGCTTGGGAGACCACAGCCACTTACCAGAGCGGTGTGCTGGCTGCCTGTTTTCCCAATGCCTCCCACTTAGTGTACTATTTAAATGAAGCTTGGCACAAGCAATAACTGGGCAACTTGAGTGTCAGTATTAGGTTCTGGCATGACACTTCCCAGTAACAGATGGAAGCCCAGATATTAGAATTAGCAGTGGAAGAGAATGGAAACCCAGCAGGGATCAAGTTCACACAGGGCATGGAATTCTCATCACTCCCAAGAAACCATTAAGAGCCTAAGGAGTAATCTACTGGCATTAACAAGGGAGGAGTGGAAATAGTGGGGTGTTGATTGAAATAAATTCCTTTCAGGAAGTCAGCCAGAATTTAGATTAAGGAGAAAAAAGAACAATACCCTAATTGAAGATTCTGGATGACAGTGTTAGTCATGAAAAGGAGAGGATCTCTAATACCTAAATTTTTCAGATTTTCAGAGATGTCTATTGACCATTGGATAAGGAATGAGTCCTCCAATTATAGGTTTAGCACTGGTGGTCAGATTAAGCAACAACACTGCAGAAGGAAATGTTGACATTTGCTAGGGCCATTGGATAAAGTGAGGATTTTGCCACAAGAATAGTTGAAAGTTGGCATGAAAGAACTAGAGAAGTTTTCCTTACTTCTAACACCATAGCAAACATACATGACTTTGAAGTTTTGTCAAAACATAGAATGTATGATTCTGTGATAGGGTGAATTCCTCTTCCCTAGGGTTGCACTTCTCACACATTCCCATGGTTGCACTTCTTACAAATTCCCATGTGATGCTGGTGCTACCTGTCTGAGTCTCAAACTCTGAGAAGTACCTCATGGATGATACTGGGTTGTGCAAGAAAAAGCAAGGATGTCATGAGATGATGTACAGGGTAAATTGCAAACACACTGGTACAACTTTGGAAAACATGAGCTGAGACTGGCATTTCCACTTCAAGGATGTGGAGTTTGACTCTTCACTTCTTAGGTGTGGCTGTGCATGGAAACTTCTGAAATGTACAAATGGAAAGGGAAGAGAAGAGAACTATACTTTGGAAAAATCTAACAAATACTTCTTTGATTATGTGACTGAAGTCAGTATCATCAGTGATGTTGACATTCTACATCAGTGATGTTGACATTGATACAGTATGGTGAAAATAAATAAAAAATAAAATGACTATTTCTGTGGCCTTTTTTCCCCAAACACATAACTAGAGTCCTTCATGTGAAAAACATCAAACAAGTCCCAGTTGAGGGACATTCTGCAAAACAGCTGACTGATGCTCTTCAAAATGGTCAGGGTCATTAAAAAATAAATCAAAGTCTGAGAATCTCACACAAGCAAGAGTAACATAATTAAAAGTGATGAGGTATCTTGGATGGCATCCTAGAATGGAGAAATGGTATTTGGGAAAAAACTGAGGAAATCTGAATTAAGTATGGGCTTTAGCTGGTACTAATATGCCAATATTGCTTTATTAATTTAAAAGCATTGGCACACTACATAAGATGTTAATTACTGGATGCAGGATATATTGAAAATTTTAAACTTTTTTTGAAGTTTTTCTGTTCTCAAAAGTCAGTTTTTTTTTTTAAATACACACCAAATGCTCAGAAATGAGATAAAATGGCATGCCTCTTATTATGGTTCCTCCACAGCTTCATGCATTCACAGGTGGGGCATTGAGTGGTGATTGGAATGTGGGGGCATGATTTATGAGTCAGTGGGTTTAGTCTATGGATGAGTTTATATCTCAGTGTGATTTGGGTGGTCAAGCCTAGTTGTAGACGGTGGGTCACTGGGGGCATAGCCTGGAAGGGTATGTATATTTTTCTGTCTCCTTCCTTGATTGCTCTCTGCTTCTTGCATGTCATGCCATGAGCCATCCCTTCTCTGCCATGTCCTTCTGCCATGCCACCCTGCCTTGGAGCCAGCCTACTATGAACTGAAACCTCTACAAGCTGTGAGCCAAAATATATATCTCCTCTTTAAATTGGGGATATTGGGTATTGTGTTTTAGCAATAAGAAAGTAACTAAGACCACAGTTTACATCTCAACAGGGCAAAGTCATTTATGCGAAGGGTTCACATCTAAAATAGATGTGGAACATGTACACTGTCAGAATGAGGAAGGCAGTGAAATTGTCTTTTAAGTTTTAAAAATATGTTAGGTTTCATGCTCTGCTGCTTATGACGAAAACTAGAAGTGTCTCTAGTCAATTTATGAGGAACAGTTCTGTATCTCTTGGTTAAATGTATGGATAACATGAATCATGTGACAGATTGTATTTCCTTCTTTGTGCTTCTGCTACAGTTCTGTAACCTACCTCTTCCAAAGAAGCAGGGCCTTTTAGCCTGCCATATACCAGGAACAGTCCTGTTTCAAGGCATCTCCTTTCTTGTATTCTCTTTAAGTTTATGTAAGCTGCATTGTTAGTATCTTTCTGTTTTAAAAGTATAATCCTTCAATAAGAATACCTGTTAAATACTTCAGTTTTGTTCCATTGCTGAGTAAAATCAAGTAGAAAAAATTTTAAGACCAATTTCTCTCTGTCTAAATGATAGCACCTCTATCAACTCTCCATGTTTCTTAAGTTTCTCTTTTGTTATTGCCTTTCCAGAACTCTAAATTTTTCCAGAGAGTTATTTTATTAACCACATACCTAGACTTCTTTTCACACATTAATATGCTTACCACACAGTATTTCAACAACGAAGATCTCATTGGATGCCTTCTGGGGATTCTAGGCAGGAAACTCACTATTTTGAAGAATGATACATAAAGAGTAAGAATTAAGTATTTACTCTTCTATGTAAACTATGCCTCAATTATTGATAAAGTTTTGCTTTCAAAGAGATTTTTAAATTAAAAGAGAGAAGGAATAGCAGCATTAGAAAAACCACAGTTTGTAGACCCTAAGGAATGAAAAGAATAGATAATGGTTACCAGTTGCTGCTAACAACACAAAAGTAGAGAAAAACTGAAATTATGTACTTTGTGATAGAAACACATAGTGTCATTATGAAATATTTCTACCAAAAGTCAAAGCTGTGTGCAGGGAGTATAGTTCAAATGATGGAGTACCTGCCTGGAGTAGATGAACAAGCCCCTGGGTTTAATTACTAAATTATGTAGAACATAAGAATAGGACTTAAGAGCATGTAAAGTTAGATATAATCTGCATAGGTTAGGTAAAGGGAAACACTACTGGACAGTTGATCACATTTTTCAATATATAAATTGTAAGAAAAGTAAGGAAATTTATGGATTAAAAGATACCTGTAGACCAAGTCCAATGCACCCTGTTTTGAACAAATTGGTATTGTGATTACATTACAATGTCTTTATTTTTTCAATATATGGTACATACCTATATATTAATGGGTAAGTAATATAGTGCTTTAAGTTTTTTTTTTGTAAATAATCCTTGTTGGGGATTTTGATGTGAGTGTATATAAAGTTATACAGCCTATAACATTATGACCAAAGCTGGGTAATGTGCTCACACAATATAAAATGTGTAGTGTGTGGTGCTGTATTGTATTATTTTTCTGCTTGTATATATACTTGACAGTATCCACAAAAATAGTTATAAAAAGATTTAAAACATGGGCACTAATATAATGACAACCCATGTACACACCTCTAGTTTAATGAAAAATTCTAGGGATTGCTGAATTTCCTTTTGTATCCTTCCCTAATTAAATCTCACTCCCTTCCTTTCAGTCACGTTTTTTAATTACTCCCATTATGTATGTACTTTTGAAGATAAATGTGTACATCTCTAATTTACATACATTGCACATTTTAAAACTACCACTCATCTATGATAGTATATTGTACATATGTGGGTTTGTATGTGTGTATGTCTCCCTGTGTGTTTTCAACAACATCTGTATTTGTTAATGTTAATACCTGAAGCTTTAGGTCATTTATTTTCAGTGTTGTATAGAATTTATTGTAAAAATTTAATTGGGTTGTTTCCAGTTATTCACTATTACTAAAATGTTGTTTGAATTTTTTCATGTACATTATTTCTTTAGCATCAAGGACTTGTATCTGGGAGCAAAAATGAATGGCTTAAATGTCATTAAATATTGTCAGTGGCTCTCTAAATGTTAATACCAGTTTATATTTTCCTACTTTCAATGGATGAATGTTCTCATTTCTTTACCCACAAATATAGTATTGCCAACATTTCAGTTTATCAAATTGTGAACGTGAAACACTGTATTTTTTGTTTTTTGCATTTCTATGGAATTTAGGGAGTTTGAGCACTTTTATATGCTTTTTTGCCATTTTCTTTTTCTGGAAATTACCTATTTATATCTATTTCTATTTTTTTTTATTTTGTTACTTGCTTTTTGTGTTGATTTGTGGAAGCTCACATATATATTTAGTATCCTTTTTGTGACATGTATATTCCAAATTTTTTCTTCACTTCTCTGTTGGTTTTTTTCACTCAGGTAATTAACACTGTGTGACTCATGAAAGTTCATGTTTAACACATTTTTTTCCTTATGATTTGTCCCTTAAAAATTTCTTCCCTCAGGCAATAAGAAATTATATATTTTCTTTTCACAGTTTTAAAATTTTTATCATTTAATTTGGACTTAAATCCAATAGAAACAGTGGATAACATGTATTTTTATTTAAAAATTTTTTATTTTTTGGTACTGAAGATCAAACTCACAACCTTGAGCTTGCTAGGCAGGGGAGCCTTGACCCTCACCTGCACTTTTATTAGAATGATATTCTGAGTTTACTTTCTGCCTGAGAAACTGGAAGCTCAGAAGTCTTTTATTTTTCTGCTTTGGTACTGAGAATCTAACTCACGACCTTGTGCTTGCCAGGCAGACGCTTGTGCTGCTAAGCTAAATCCCCAGCCCTTCAGAAGTCTTTTTAAGTGTTGAACAGGCTACTATAACTTTTGCTATTATATCTCTCCTTCAAATTGGATTTTCTGTACATTGGATTCTAGTCATCCCTATTTGGTGAAAACATCTCTACAATTATTGTCAATATTTTCCTTTTGTTTGTACTTAATTGCAAGTATTTTGGGCACATTTGCACTGTGAAAGAAGCTGTGAGAAGAGATCCTGTTTTCTAGAAGAACTTTTGTTAGTAAAATGGAATATTAATAGACATCTAGTGATGACTGTGCCTTTGATTTAATCTTCGCCTTCAAGCCATAACTCAGTTTTTACTAGGTTGAGAGACCAGAGATGAGAAGTGGTTTAATTTTTCAACCAATAAAGCTTTTGGTTTTCCATGTTTTCTCTGCTTTTGCTTGCAGAGTGTTTAGTTCTACTTTTAGGTCATCCCTTTCTCATAGAATCTTTTCCAATGCACCTCAAGGCAGTCATTTCACATGTGCAGCATTTTGCCTGGAAATAGCCTAGTTCATTTTGACAAATTTGTTTTCTTTCTTCAGGCTATTACAAGTGATCGTTTTTGTCCTGATTTTGTCTTTACAATACAAGTTGCCATTTTCTAGCTTCCCATTAAACTTTCTTACACATTTTTTCAGCTCCCTGTATGGTTTCTTTGCCATCTGCTGTCCTGTTCCCAAATCAATATCACAGTTTTAGTTTTTATTTTTGCATTTTGTATGAAAAAAGTAATGTAGTCCTTTTGTCCTTTATTGCTTTCTTTGAGACAAGAATGAGGCTACTGCTCTCATAAGATCTTTTGGTATTAATAGACAATTATGGATTAGCTAAAAAAACCTGATTAATCCTAAAATTTGAATATACAATTCATGTTTCAATTAAAAAAATTTAGTATATATTTCACTGGTTTTAAAAATGTTTCTTTGTTCTAATTGTTTTCTTTCCTTACCAATTCCATTTTTTTTTTGCTTGTAAGTTTTCTCTGATTAATACAGGTTACATGGTTTTCTTGAAATGTAAAAATTTTAAAGTTTCTTTTTAGGGAAACAGTTTATAAAATATAAGGAATAAAAACAATCGAGGATCATAGAAATTATCAATAAAGATCTAAGTATGGTTATAGGTTTAAAGAAAATCCTGAAAAGTAATTGAAAATATTTAAAGGTTTAGTTTTCCAGACTAGAAAATTAGCCTCAAATGAATTTTTCTTTATTTTGGTATTTTGTTGATGTTTTAATTCTACTTTATTGCAAATGCTTTATTCCTCACAAGAAATTTATTGAAGGAAAATAAATGTTTGGATTTTATTTTTGGCTATGAATTTTTTTCTTTTTTATTTATTTAAGAGAAAAGAAACACAGAAAAGAAAAACAAAAAGCAAAAGAGACAAACAACAAATCAAACCCAAAACAATAACAGTATAGGTTTACAAAACAAGATGATAGGAATTTAACAATGGTTGTAATATTGTATATTGTTACCTTCAGAAGGTTTGCTTATACTATTTGTTGACAAAAAAAGTAGTATAGCTGGTATTTGTCCAGTACCAGGTGACATGCAACATGGAGACTATTCAGTTCTCTTTTAAGTGGTATTCCAATATAATTGGAACAGAGATAGGACTATTAATGCTAAATAACTACACAATAATAGAAGTAATAAAATGTTTGCCTTGAATGAGAAAAGGACATATGGTATAGATAAAAAAAGAGAAATGGATTTAAGAGTTCAAGGAGTCTTTCATAATATGATGAAATTCATACATATCAATGGATTTGATATAACTAGGAAGAAGTGAACATGTGGGAATATATATTAGTAACAATAATGTATCTTATATCTTATGTATAAATTGAAACAATGAATGCTACAAAGGTGGGAAAAATCAGATATAATGTATCTTATATCTTACATATAAATTGAGGCAATAAATTCTACAGAAGTAGGAAAAAATCAGGTCTGAATTAAAACCAGACAGTAGTACCTATCATTGGCTAAGCCCATATTAGCAACTGTATGAATACTGTATAAGTTGAATAATTGAAATAATGTATTCTGGGGAGGAAAAGCAAGCTTTTGTTAGACTTTGATTTTAGGTCAAACAAGTCACATTTGATGCCGTATGTTTCAGTTACATTTCTTGTTGTTCAGACAAAATACTGAAACACCCAAAGTTGAAGGAGGAAAGATTTATTTGGCTTACAATTTTGGTCCATAGCTGACTGGCTGCAAGGCAGGGTGGCATGGCAGATGAGCATAAGGAGAAACAGTTCATGGCAGGCAGAGGCAGCAAGCAGTGATGTAATGCAGAAGCTGCAGCAGCAAGCAGCAGCAGCCCCCTTTCTGTCCCTTATATTCTCTAAATTACCCATCCTTCGAGTGGATAGTGCTTGCACCCAGAGTAGGGCACTTTGAATCTTAACGTTGCACCATTAACCCCAGCATTGTATCTTTAATCCCATTATCACATGCCCCAGATCCAGCACTTGTGAAAAACTCCACCTATGACCGCATAAGGCTTTGGGAGATGTCTAGATAGAAATGCTATGTGCTGAGAAACCTTTGGGGCTTTTTGACCCACATATACAAGTCACCAATGTTGGTCATTTCCCAAGTTCGAAATACAGACAATAATGTGCATACTGATTTTTTAATATATAATGCAATTTTATCTTTTTATACTTTGAAGTCATGTTTTGATTCTTTTCTCACTGCCAGTGTTTCAAATTAGATTAACATATGTTCATAGCTGAAGATTCCTAATGACATTTTATATATATGTGGTATATGCTTCTAGGTTAAATAGTATTGTCATAGATTTTCTAGTTCTCTGCAACATATAAAGGCTCTGTGTTGCCTTTAAGACAGATTTTAGTCTTCTTGTGTTTAAAGTCTATACTATTTGTGCCTTATTCCTACTAGTTTTCCTCATTGCCTTAAGGAACTTTCCCTTTCATAATTATGTGTCTCCTCATGATCACTAGCTTATACCAAAGTTTTTCTTGACTAAATTCATTCATTCATTATACTTTTCTAGTCTACAAAGGCTATTCTTTTCTATTTCCACTTAAACTTATCATTTATTAATTTTTCAACTGGAGCTCCTTTAATTAAAAGAAAAAAAGAAAAAGTTTTAAAATAGCTTTATCCCATTTCCCTAACTCCCAGATCTAATTAATAAGCGAACTTAAGAAATGAAAGGAATATATAGTTCCTTCTCATGTCTTTGTATCAGTCAAAATATGAATAAATACTGAGTGAGTCAACAGAGTTGGGCTTGTACGAATTTAATATATGGTGATGTAAAGCTAAGAAGAGAGGCAGAAGACAAATGAGTCTGTCCCAGAGTTGAGAATTGTGAAACTTGCACCCTTCACAATAATGACTCCAGTCCACTGCATAAATAGAAAGTTCCAGTTTGAATATGTATTATATTTTACAATAGTGACATGCTTGTTTTTTCCCCTACTAAATGTACACTTCTGTTTACCTGTCTTTCTTTCCCTGATGCCTGAAACACCTTTTCGTCATCATGAAATTAATTAGTTTAAACTTCATAATTTAATATCTTGTGCTTTCCATCAAATTACAAAGTTTTGTTTTTAAAGTTTAATTGAAACATAATTGATAAACAAAGTCACACACATTTAATATGTACATTTTGATGGGCTTTTACAGATGCACATACCCATCATCACAACAAAGCATCAGACCCCTGGTCTCCAAAAATTTTGTTCTATTATCTTTTTAAATTTTTTCTTGACATTGAGGATTACTTTAACATGGGTAGTAAAATGTTGTCAAGAGAATAAAAAATATTTCTGAAGTTTTTTTCTCATCACTATTTTAACTCATTTTCATTATTTGGAAAAGCAAAAACAGTAACAATGCAAAAATGTCTTCCTGTGATTTATAGAATGTGAGACTAACCTCAGATCCTTAAAGTCAGACTGAGTAACTTCAGAATGAGCTGCCCAACTCCATCATAGCCCTGTCCATCAGTCCCAGCAACTTTCCTAGCCAAGGTTTACTTAACCAACATGCTGTAAAACCAGATCATCATAGGTGAAACGCAGCCTCAAAATTTCCATTTTGCATGTGAAGCTAAAGAAGTTCCAACTTAATCTTGTAGTCTTTGTGTAGCATCTTGATGCCTAAATTTTCAATTATAGGTATGTTTTAAAAAATGATGTATTCACTTTTGAAAATATATGACTGAGCAAATATGACTCAGTGAGTGCTTATAAAAGTCCTGGACCATCAGTTACTACTTATCCTTTGGTGTCTCCATGGAGAATAATAAAAGTGGTGAGCAGCTGAGATCATACACTGTGTGCCAGACTGGCTCTAAGAACCACATCTGTTCTCTTGTTTTGCTGCTCACCCTGGCTTTAAGCAGCCTGGTGCCTGGAAGGTAGAAAAGAAGCTAGACATGCAAGTGGGAAAAAAAAAATGGATAAAAGAATCCTCATGTCTTTGCATCAAGAAAAAGCATATTTATCTTTATCTTTAAAAAATGCATATAGATTATCCTCTCCTTTTTTTTTTGGATTTTCTTGGTCAAACAAATAAAACCACCCAAAGCAATCTAAATTCCCATAAAAAGCATAGTCTATTCATATAGTGAAAGATTTTACAGCCATTAATCATTATTGAGAATATTTGATGAATTTTGAAATGTTTAGGTTAAAAAGAGAGCATTACCTCAATTTTGTAATATATATGTAATATATGTGTTAAGTCCTACTTTTGTTTATATGCATGCACAGAAAAATATGGAAGCAAAGATACTTAGTGTTAGCAATGTATAATTTAGATGGTGGGATTGATTACATGGGCTTTTTATTTTTTATAACATGTTCCTTTGATAGGCTGTATAATTTTTTGTAATTAAAAAAATGATGTTAAAATAGTAATATTTTTGTTAGATTTAAGATGATCCAGAGCTCTCCTCTTGAATGAAGATACCACCAAAAGTATAATAGAGTTTATTAACTAAAGTGATAGAGATTTACAACCACCTGAGAGCAGGTAACAAAATAAAAATTTGAGTTATTGAAGTTCCACATGTGTTTCTGAGAATCAGCTTTGGGAACGATTGCTATATGTGATTTTATTAAGTTTCTTTTCTTAAAATAAGACAACTTTATGAACCAAAGTTCTGCATACTATGCAATTTTTAAACTTAAAATGCAAGATTCACTAGACCCCAGCACTTTGCTTGAGTTGTACAATCACACTCATAATTGAACTTAAGTCATTTTTGCCACCCCAAATCAAAACATTTTACCTACTAGTTGTCAATTTAGGTAAACTCTGAGCTACTATCTTCATAGATTTTCCTTTGGGAATTTAATTTCAAAATAAACCATGCTCACAACAACAATAAAGACTTTAACATATCCAAACAAGTATAAATTCTGTAATGTGAGCTCTCATGCCATATTAGAGTGAGACCAGAGATGGACAACAGAAACACATTTTTGAGATTATGATTTCATTAAGTTTTTAGCTGAGAGGAGATAACTTAGTCATACAGAGCATTTCAGTTTTGGAGGTTGTGAGGTCAAAGGCCAGAGCACTGGCAGACTTGAAATCTGGTGAGGGCCTGCTTCCAGGTCCATAGATGGCATCTTGTCAATGTGTCCTCATGTGGTAGAGGGCCACATGAGCTCCCTTCAGTCTTTTCCTAAGGGTATTTATTGCTAATCACTTATGAGGGCTCTGCCACAAGGACTTTTGTAGCTTGTGTTTAGATGGCCCCACAAAGTCTCATGTGGTCACAGGGCTTTTTCAAAGGTGGCTGGATGTAGAGTGTATGACTGATTCATAGTGCAATGCTGGGATTAAGGGTATATGATTACTAACATCAGTCTACTGATTGGTTTGGTATCACTCTAATCCCAGAATCCTAGATAGAGAATCAAAGGGACAGAATAAAGCTGCTAAGGTCTCTTGCTTGCTTGCTTTTGCTTCTTCTGCTTGTTTCTCCTTCTGAAGTGCTCCACTGCCAAGGCTCCTTGCCTTATAGAGTGAAACCTCTACAAACTGTGAGCTAGATAAACCTTTCCTCCTTTAACTTTGGGTATTGGGTATTTTATTTCAGCAAGGAGAAAAGTAACTAAGAAAAGGACCCATCTCCTAATACTTTTACTTTAGGGATTAAGATTTCAATCTAGATTTTAAAAGAACACTGATGTTCAGACTGTAACAGAGGTGAAATTCTCAGTTCATAGAAATTCTCAAGAAGAAGAGTGGAGAGAACAGAAATCTTAGTTGCTCAACAGTTTTATCTGAGATTGCTGGAGTTGTGGAGATATTTGAATAAAACAATCTAACTGTCCCATAAGTAGCTATGATGATACCAAAAAGTATTTTTTTTTCCACTACAGCAATACAATCTTGCTATATAGAATTAGTTCCTTTGATACAGATAGCACCTGACTTTATATGAGGCCTTTGGGCAATGGCTGTGCTCAAGCTAGATGCTCAGTTTCAGCAATTCTGCTCAAAAAGATATTTCTTAGCAGCACTAGCAGTATTTGTTCATGAGTGGTTCTTTTGTAAAAAAGTCATTTCAATTCTCTTTTATATTTTTTTCACTATCAGGTTCTCCAAATTGTTTTGTTTGAAGTAAGAGACATGTATAAAACAAAGATGTAAGAAGATATTCATTATTATTGCTTTACTGTATTTTTAAATATATAATAAATATTTTAATAATAAACTTTCATAAGATAACAACATGTAGAAAATGTAATATCTTAATATTTTTCCAACTTGGTTTTGAGTGTGAAATTTTTACATGAAAAAGCTATCACTTTTAAAAATTTCTTTTGATCTTCTAATTCACTGTTTTCTTATAATTTAAGGCATATATAAATTAGTCTCTCCATTCCCAAGGACATTTAGAACATTAATTTACATTTTTAGTGTTTGAACAAAAACTAGTACAAAATTCTGCTGATGAGTTCTAAAGAAGTGAGATAGAAACAGAAATCCTTAATTTAGAGTTTAATGTAGAGGAGGCAAACTTTAAAAAAATCATAGATTTTTGTTATAAATAGTAAATACATACACATATACATATAAAATGTGATTGAAAAATATGGTGAGTGCTTAAATATAAGAAAGTCATGGTAAAAAAAATTGCTGTGAATCTCCCTGAAAATACTTCCCCTCATTTTGAGCATGCATATCCCATTGTTTTTGACTGTTTCTGAAGCTTTTCTGAAAGTTCTCTTTCATGTCCCTAGTTGCACTGTCATGGCTGCCTTGATGTTCTGAATTGATTTAAAATATTTACTTTTCATTGTTATTTTTAACATTGGGGAAAAGCCAGAAGTTGCATGGTGCCAAATCCAGTATATAGTAGATGAACACAGCTGTTATGTTTTTATAAGCCTGCCTTTCTGTTGGATGGCATGGTAGTAGCATTCACTATATTTTTGATAACACCTCATAAAAGTACTTATGAAAGAGGATTTTCAGAATCGCTTTACAAAGTGCCAAAAAATGATGGGACAGGTGTTGCTCGAAGTGGGCAGGAGTATTTTGAGGGCGATTGATAGCAATGTGCCTTTTATTGTAGTAACTTTAAAAAAAACTTTTATTTTATTTTGTTGTTGTTCATGAAGTTTACATTCTTCTTGAGGAATAGTGAATGTACATAAGAAAACTTTTTTCTTGTTTCAATCTTCTCACTCACTTTCTCTTCCTCTGCTTTTAAAACCTCTTTCCCCATTTGCATTATTACTGTTATTATTATTCTTAGCTCATGTTTATGGTATGTAATCTTACATTTGTCATGGTTATTAGGTTCCTGTACATGGCACATCTTTAATTATTCTTACTTTTCTTTCTCTTCCTCCTTTCTCTTTGCTCTCCTGGACCTTATTTGTCTGTTGATGGGCATATATGCTGCTTCTAGGATTTAGCTATTATGAATTGTAATGCTATAAACATTGCTATTTGTATATTACTGTGACATGATAAGATAATTTGAAGAATAGCTGATTCATATAGAAATTTTAATTTTAGTTCTTTATTTCTATTTTTAAATTTTTATTTTAAAGAGAACAAAATAGAACAGAACAAAGCAAATTAGAACACAACAATAGAACAATGCAAGCAACACAGAACTTCAAAACAAGACAACGGGAAATCAACAATGGATACCATAATGTTTCTTGTTTTCTTCAAAATAGCTGTCCATACCATCTCACGCAATAAAATCAAACAAAGTGAAGCAGAACAAAACCAATAAAAAGAATGAAACTATTATATGACTTCAAAACAAGACAACAGGAAATCAACAATAGCTACTGTAATGTCTCTTGCTTTCTTCAAAATAGCTGTCCTACCTTCACATATAATGATATAAAACAATAGAAAACATACTAAAACCAATCAAAACTAAAGAATGAAAGCATAACAGGATTTCAAAACAAGACAACAGGAAATGAACAATGGCTACTGTAATGTCTCTTATTTTCTTCAAAATACTATCACACGAAATAAAATCAAATAAAACACAACAGAATAAAATGAATCAAAACAAAAGAATAAAAGCATTATAGGACTTCAAAACAAGATGACAGGAACTCCACAATGGCTACTATAAAATCTTGTTTTCTTCAAAATAGCTGTTCATAATAAAATCAAACAAAACAAAACCAATTAAACAAAAGAATGAAAGCATTATAGGACTTCAAAACAAGAAAATAGGAAATCAGCAATGGTTACCACTGTATACCCCATTACCTCCAAAATAGCTGCCCATACTGTCAGACACAGTAAAATCTAACAAAACAAGACAGACAAAGCCAAACCTAACAAAATTATGAAAACGATACAAGAGTTCAAGACAAGACAGTAAGAAATTAACAGTGGTTACCACCCTCCCCTCCTAGGTGTTTCATCTCCTATCACTTTCATATCTGCTATGCTTTTTGGATCCCACTAACTCTTCAAGTTTTTTATGCTAAGGAGATAACTTGGTGTTCATCTGTATGATTTCAAACCGTTTTGCCCATGCACATGATCTCCAGTTGCATCCATTTACCTATAAGTGTCTTGAGATTATCCTACTGTATAGCTGGATAGCTTTCCACTGTGTGAAAATATATCTTTGTTATCCATTGTGTGGTTAATGGGAAAGTTATCTTTGCTTTTTTCTGGTCTCCTGTTGCATGGAACAATTGATTTCTTTCCTTTGGTTTTCAGTCTATGAATTTCCTTTTGAGTTAAATGTGTTTCTCCTATATAGAATACTGATGGATCTTATTTCTTGATCTACTGTCCCTGTGTTTCTTTTTATTGGTGAATTGAGGTCATCTACCTTAATGGTTACAACTGGCAGGTTGTACATTGGTTCTTCTCTGCCATGCTATCCTCCTGCTGTTGTTGGCCCTCCACTTTTCCTCTTCATTCAATTGCCTGTCCTGTTTGATAATTCTTCTCTGCTGCTGTTCCTGGATCTATGGTCATCTTTATCTTACTCTGTAGGTTGATTAGTTGGTCATAAATTCCTTCAGTTGTTCTTTATCATGGAAGTATCTTATTTTTCCATCACTTTTGAAAGATAGTTTTTCAGGGTATATCCATCTGGGTCGGATCTTTTTTCTTCCACGATTTGAAGCATTTCACTCCAAACTCTTCTTGACTTGATGGTTTATGTTGAGAAGTCTGCTATGATTCTGATTGGTTTTCCTTTATAGGTGTTCTGTTTTTTTTTTCCTCTAACAGCTTTTAATATTATGTTCTTGTGCTGAATATCTGGGATCTTGATTATTTTATGTCTGGGTATAGATTTATTTTGGTTATGGCTAGTTGGAGTTCTGTATGCTTCACTTATCTGCATGCCAGATACTTTCCTCATGTTTGGTAAGTTTTCTGCTACTACTTCTGTAAATATACTTTTAATTTCATTTGGGTTGACCCCTGCTTCTTTGCTGATACTTATCACTCTTAAATTACTTTTCTTGGCATCATCTTACAGTCATTGAATTGTTATTTTCTGGTTCCTTTTATTTTAAAGAGATCTTTCCTTTCACTATTGCTAGCTATAATCTTGTCCTCAAGGTCTGAAGGTGTATCTTCAGTCTCTTTCATGCAGTTTTGCCAGTTTTTGATCTATGTTTTAATTTCCTGAATATCTCTTTGAATCCATTTCATGCATTGTAATTCCTTCCTATATTGTTCATTCAAGGTTTTCATCATTTTCCTATGTAGGTCTTTTTTTTATGTATGTCTTCTTTATGCAGGAAGCAAGCTTTCTGATGGCAGCATGCAGCAAGCAGAGGTGGATCTGGCTGCATCTCCCAGACTTGTTCTGTGTGAGCTGGAGGTGTGAGATTGCCTTTTGCTCCTTTGTCTTGACAATCTCCTGAGTTCCTCGCATCAAGCCGGTTGTAGAGTCCCAACTTCCCATGTTGGCTGCTCCTCTGTGGTGTAGGGGAATGGGAAAGCACTTGGGTTTCTCTGACCCCAGGTTCCCAAGGCAGTAGCAGGACATGGGGTGAGCTTCTCCAGACCTGTGCAGCTACATTGGAGCTTTACATTGGCCAGAGGTGTGTGGTGATGGGGCTGCTTCTTTTCTTAGCCTGCGTGTCTATACTGGGACTTCCTCAATGATGGCAGGCACACAGGGTGTGTTTGTCTGATTCTCCTGGTTGGAGCTGGCTGCCCAAAGGAAGCAAGGGTCTCCAATGTTGGCCTGTGGGTACACAGAGCTTATCTGGCTGCATCTGCCAGCTTGCTCTGGCTGCTTGCAGGAAGCAAGCTTTCCAATGACAGTAGCCAGCAAGCAGACATGGATCTGGCTGCATCTCCCTGCCCATGCTGGTTGCCCACAGGAAGCAAGCCTTCTGATGGCAGCAGCGTTGCATAAGGGCTGGACTAGCTGTGTCTCCCTGCTTGCACTGGCTGCCCACAGGAAACAAGTCTTCCAATGTTGGCAGATGGCAATAATTTTAGTTAAGAAACCTCCATACTGATTTCCATAATGGTTGTATTAGTTTACATTCCCACCAACAGTGCAGGAGGGTTCCTTTTTCACCTCAGCTATGTCAGCATTGTGCTGTAATAACTTTAACTTTAAATATTCACTGTATATATTGATCAATCTTTGTGCTATATTATAAATAATGTTTTATATATATTATGAAGTTTATTTACTAAAACCTGTGTTTTCTAAAGTATAATCAAAGTGTTTTATTCTAGATACTTAGGTAATGCACTTGGGTGGAGACTTGTCTTTTTTGACAATTGTATTTATACATTACCTATCTAAAAGAAGAACGGGAGTTGTGGGAGTTTGGTTGTAATAGTGAGGAGGTGTCTGGAACCTGCTCCAGTTGCTATAGAAAAATAGCAAAATATCATAAATTAGGTGGCTTATAAATAACCAACATTTATTTTTCATGGTTCTAGAGATCAAGGAACCAGTAGATTTGGTGTCTGGCAAAGGCCTGTGTCTTGGTTTATGAATGGTACCTTCTCATAGTACTATCATATGGCAGAAAGGACAAACTAGTTATCTAACTTTCTTTTATAAGGGCACTAATCCCAATCATGAGGACTGCTAATTACCCTCATAGGCTCTCCTTTCTAATACTGCCACAGTAGAGTTCAAGATTTCAACACATGAACTGGTGGGGGAAGGGGACCATAGTAGAAAGCATTTTAGAAATCAGACCTTTTAGAAATATCCATCAAGAGAGAGGTTGATGGAGTTTAAGGTGCAGTTGACCTTGAGGTTCAAGATTAAGGAAGAAGACAGAAAGCCAGGTTGGAGTTGTAGCTCAGTGGTAGAGTGCTTGCTGAGAATGCACAGGGCCCTGAGTTTTGGTCCTCAGAACTGGAAAAGAGAAGTTTTCATTGTTACGGTGCAACAAAATTAATCACTGGGCAACTTGGGATAGCTATATACAAATATTTCTTTTCCTTACAAATGAGGTAAGAAATGATTTTAGTATTTAATTCTTATAGAATCTTCATTTATTTATAGTCCAAAGCTTCCTAAAATTTATGTAGATACAGAGACATACTCATTCGCATAAGGTAAAGATTCTTGTATACACAGTATCTCAAGGTCTACCCAATAGTGGGTCATGGACAAATTAATACAAGAATGCATTCACCCTATTCCATCTTTAAAGTGGCTATGTCTTATTTTTTTGAATAAATGTAAAAGCAATTAATCCCCCACTCTTGGATATTTAGGTTTTCTTGCATTTTCCACTAATATAAAAAGCATAGAAAATCAAATTCAAAGATGAATAGATAATTATTTTCTTTGTATTTATTTCAAAAAGTATAAATGCTAGGGAGTGTGATTATGAAACAGGGTATGATTCTTTAAGAGATTCTCTATACTCACTGTCTTCTCTTTATAGCCTTTTAATTTCTTATACTGCTGATTTTTTGATTTCTGTCTGCATTTATTCCACTGCAACTTTTCTTACTAAGAAATTAAGGATTGCTTCCTCATATTTAATTTTACTTCTGCTCCCTGTGGCATTTCGATTTGATGATTGCTTCTGGAATTTTTTTTTTCTTCAGACCCAATTTCTCCCTTATAGCTCCTTATTTCTTGGTCTGTTTCTTCTAAGATATCTTCTTCAGTTGTGTTATAATATGCATGTTTTATAACATTGTGAACACTAGATTTTCATGTTTGGCCTACACAGTTTTGATTTTTTAAATTCTATGCCTTGAGTAGACATATGTAGGGTTTACATGACTTCTCAGCCTTCAGGACTCTTTTTTTTATTTGGGGAAATCCTCACTCATATAAATGATTGTGGTAGAAGATATTTCTCTTCATGTATGTGGAGAGCCAAGGCATGGACAGGTGTTCTAGATGGACAGTGGGTTTGGGGCTTTGGATCAGGTCTTTACATGATATAAGCTGAAGAAATCATGATAGTTAATTCATATTGCCAGAAATGATATCTGCGGCAGAGTCAGTGTTTTGTTTTTGCATCATTTTCTGGTAGGAATGGAGTTGCTCATAGGTCATTACTGTGTTTCTTGCTTCTTGGGCCTTTGTCCTCTCCTTTGTTCCTGCCCATTTTCCCAGTCATGATTTTCAAACCACTAGTTAAGTTTTTGAGTCCATGAAAGCTGTTAAAAAGGCTTTTTTGCTGTTTAAGATAACTAGAGTTTTTTTTTTTTTCTACTTAGGATGCTTCTGGAATAACAGTCCATTGTGAGTCATTTGTTTCAACTTTAAATGTTTAATAGTACTACTTATTCACAGAGTACAACAATTACATTTCTTGTGGGGAGTTGGTATATGTACATAAAATATTTTAGTTCTTTTTTCATTCCTTTGGCCCTTCTTTTCCTCTCCATTTCTGTTCCCTTCTTTGAAAAACATCCATTTCCCTAATTTCTATTATCTATCTTTTATTTTGTTCTTTATTTATATTTTGGATTTATCCCCTGGTTTAAGCCTGTATGCTTATGACTTCTAATTCCTCATTGCACAAATCTGTATTGAGTTCTCGACTACTACATCTGTTTAATGGGAATTACTGTCTAGATGCCCATGGACATGACCAACTGAACTAGTAAAAAATAAACTGAAATTTCTCTCGTCTATGCTTAATCTCAATAAGACAATAGAAAGTGAGATACATAAAAATGAATGATCTATTTGGTAGAAGATAATAAAAGCAATTAGAAATAAAGCAGGGAAAGGGAGACTGGAATAATGGACAAATTGATATTTATTAAGAGCAGCAAATGTAGGACTTATTGAAGAGTTAACACATAAGTTAATTGAAGAGAGTTATTCAAGTAGATATTTGAGGGAGAAAATTCCAAATAATGAGAATAAAGCAGTATAAAACTTAATGCATACTTAGTATGTTAGTCATTTTTTACTGCTCTAATGTTTCTGAGGTTTACTTAGCTCACAGTTGTGGAAATTCAAAGGCATGAGGCCAGCATCAGATGGCAGATGATATCATGTTGGGAGTACATGTAGGAGCAAAAGAATCAAAAATTAAAAACCTTTCCCAGAATTGAATTTGGGTGAAACCAGACAAAAAGTCAGAGGATGATTCAGTGGTCAGTTCAGGCTTTTATAAAAATTCAGTCTCATGAGAAATACCCAAGGGAGAATACTTTAATCTCTTATGATGACAGTGCCTCCAATTATTTCCCATTAGCTCCATGTTTTAAAAGTTACTTCACTTCTACAACACGACACTGAGGACCAAGCCTCCAACTCTTGAACCCTGAAGGAAAAAACTATATCCATACCATAGCACTTGCTTGCTTTATTTGAGAAATAGAAGGGATGTTAGTGTGGCTAGTGTAGCATGAAGAGGGCAGATTAGGGAATGGAATCAGGGCTTTAAATGAGAATGGAGTAACTGGAAGGTTTTTGAGGAATGTAAGTGATTAATTCTGACTTAATAATTAAGTAAGATTTCTTTGATTGTGACCCAAACTGAGTTCTGGAAAGAATTTTTGACTCCTCCTGTTCCCTTTTATTCTGATTTCCAATCAATCTCTAAGTCTCTTAATTCTGTCTTTTTCATGTTTTTTGTGATTGTGTGTCTTCTGTACCTCAATTTACACTGCCTTAATTTCATTCCTCCTCCATCTAGGTTATCAATACTGACAGATGGTGTGATATCTTCTCTCTTCACTTGTAGTCATGCCTTTTACTTGAATGTATTTTGTAATGCTTCTATTTCAATAGAACTTTATAATTATTCTATTTTATCTTGTACTTTGAAAAATGTGAAAAGAAGTGAAGAACAGTATTAACTGCTGCCATTTTATTGTTTGAAACTCCTGTCAGGTAATGAGGCAATCTTCAGACACATAACACACTAGAAGAGATCTTTTCATATTACTGATTTACTTCTTACACACTAACTAGAGAAAAAAGCAAAGAAAGAAACAGACATAATCCAGTTTTTGAATCACTTTTGTTCTGTATTTTGGGAAAATGTTGTATTTATAGTAGAACTTTGTATTTGTAATATTTTCTGTTGTATGTATAATACAATGTTATTGTAATATTGTATTAAGAACAAATAAATATCATTAACTTGCCTTTCTTTAAAAATTTTAGTTTATATTGTTGTCTACTTCCTAAAATTTTAAGATTCTCTTTTTTGAGCTGATCTGGCTTATCTTTGTGTTTTAAGGAAAATTGCTCAGCATAGTTTCAGCAAACCTCAAGGACATCCTCTTGTTTTTAAACCTTTTAATCTTATACACAGCATGATTTTAACTAAAATAAGGATGGTCTGCAATATATAACCCATCAATGAAGAAACATTCTTCCAAGAACTTCACTAGTTAGTCCTCTGGAAACATGCATTTGTTCTCTCTCTGTCTCTCTTTCTCTTTCTCTCCCTCCTCCTTTCCTCCATCTTTCAGTCCCTCGCCCCTCTCCTTCCCTCCCCCTTTTCATTTAATTTTAGTTTTTTTTCTGTCCCCCTTCCCTGTTTTCCCTATCCTGTCAAATACAACTTCCATACTGTTCCAGGAAGATTTTCTTTGTAGGTGCTGTTTTCTTTTTCACAGAATGTATTATTTTTCAAGACTGAAGTAAAAAAAGAATAAGACCAAAAAATAAGGCAAAAAAAGAGAAAAATTTTCTTTTGTTAAGACTTCTTAGACTTATCTGCTGAGAGCTGCCCACTCTCTCCCTTTTGTTACATGGTGGAAACATTTCTCTATTAATTCTTTGCCATACCATATTGGGAACTGGCTCACTCAGAGAACCTGTCTCTGAAATGTTACTAGGTATTATAGGCTCAGTATATACTGATTGAGTGAAAAAAGTGAAGAAATTTCACTAAATGTTGATTACTGAAATTTGAGCATTGTAAATAACCAAGGACAAATTTGAATTCCAACATATCTTTCTTTTTTGTTGTTTGACTTGTTTTGGATAGCTTACTAACTTCTATGTTGTAATGGAATGCAAATTAATTTTGCATATTTGATAAATAGAAGCACATTAAAGGAAAAACTAATATTCTAAATTGCAGACCTATTGGTCTTCAGTGTATCCTCTCACATCAGCAGTCTGGCTTTATCTTCAATAAATGGCAGTCTTGGGACTCAAAATTTAATATCCTAGATGAGAAACAAGATGATTTCAGGGACAGATATTTAATTATTACACTTCTCATTTGCAGTCTTTCACTTATTGAGAAACATCTAGTTTAAAATTAATTTTAGAATTTATTGATTTGTTAGACATTTATTACAGAAATAAATTTAGAATTTATCTTTAGTTCCTTAAAATATATTGATCTTTGATTTCCTAAGTTCACATATTAGTCAGCTTTCCTGTTGCTGGGTATAGTACCCAACACTCACAGTTTAAAGAAAGAAAGGTTAAATTTAGCTCATGTTTCAGAAGATTCAGGATACTCCAAGGCAAGAAAATCATAGAAGAAGGGTATGATAGAGCAAATATGCTTAGTTCATGGTGACTGAAGCAAAGTGGGGGAAATAGGAACAGGGGAGGGACTATATATAGTACCAAAGACAGTGCCTCCATGACCCACACAGAAACAAATACGAGTGTACTATATTGATCTGCTGGAATTTCCTTAATCAAATGAAGTTGACATAATTGGATGAGTGGTGACAATCCACTTCTTATTAACTTCATACCCAACTACATCTATTTAAATCATACTTAATCTCCAAATAAAGACAATGGTAAGTTTATAAGTACACTTAATATAATACAACTATCTTGAGTATAACAAGAAATGCAAAAATCCCTTCATCAAAGTCTCAGTAGTTCTAGTATTTTTCAAAAGTCCATGTTTTTTTCTTAGATTTAGGGCAAACTCTTATCTGTGAACCTTTGTAAAAATCAAAAATAAGTTACATAATTGGAATAGCATGTGATACACATCAGCACAGAATGAACTTTCTTTCTCATTCCAAAAGAAGTAATGAAGGACTAGATAAGAATCAGACAAAAGCAAAACTGAAAACTGGCAATGCAAACATTAAATCCTATAGCTTCATGTCTAGCATCCAGCACACATGGTGGAAAAATGTCAGTTCCTATTGGGGATCCAGCCATAAACCCTAGTTGCCTGTGTTAGGAGTACAGCAAGAGGATAAAACAAAAACAAAACAAAAAAACAAAAACAAACAACAACAACCTCCCCCCCCCCGAGATTTAGTAATTTAGTAATATATGATGAATGACTGGAAGATTGATGTCTCCAGCTGGGCCAAGAGAGCAACCCTTCAAGATAGCCACTATTTATTGGGTGTATCAGTGATAATGGGGGTTGTGAAAGATTCAAGTTTGGCAGAAGACTCAGAGGCCTATGACTCAGCGAGCAAATATAATCTTGGGATGACTCAAGGGGGCAGAGATGATGTTATGCTAAGAAGGTTCTTGCCATGGAGTGTTTTTTAGATTTAGTTGTCTTAGTTTTAGTCTTAATGGGTGGACAGCATGGCTCATCCCTAAAGAGTTAATGGGAAATCTAAAAAAAAAAATGGTACCAATAACCTCAAGCCTCCATATTATCCCTTCAGGAAGTATGCAAAATTAGCTATTGTGAATTTGTGGTCCCCAACAAGTTACAAGGAGTATATATGGCCCCACCCCAAGATCTTGATGGCTAAAGCTCACAAATTTCTCTTGTGTTGCCTCCACTCATAATCTGCAGCTTTCCTTGGCTTGTGTTCAACATTCCTGCCATCACTGACTTCCTACGATCTCCATGCATCTTTGGTTTCATTCTTGCAATTTCATGCATTGCCTTTGCAGGGGCTTCTTGCCTGGCATATCAGGTCTTTCTTTGAAATATGGAGGGAAATCTCCTTGATCCCATTACTGTTGTACTCTTTATGCCAATAAAAACAGTATTTCATGGACAATGCCAAGGTGTACTGTTACTGGAAGCAGAAACTGGATTCTTTTGGACTTGGCTATAGTGGTCTGTGAGTACCTGGGTGGCTGAACATAGTGAAATGAATACCAAGGAATCAATTTGATAGGAGGTCTTTGTTCATTAGGGATCCATGGTCTCTCTTCATTAATAAAAGGCTGACACATTGGCACTCTTGAGCCTGTTTGGGGTAGGGCCTTGCTGATTCCTGAGATACCTTCAAGACACCTTTCTTTTGTCCCTATACAATTACTTGGTTTCTTTTTAATGGTGCTAATCACACTTCCTTTGGCCACAGTGTTGCACATCTCCCTTCTGGGCCAAAATTTCTCAAATTTTTTGGTTGTGTCCTTTGTCCTTGATTTTTACTACAAAATTAGCTAAAAGCAGAACTCATGCTACAGCCTGAATATTGGGCCATCTTGAAATTTCCTCCACCCGATTAATTAGTCCACTGCCCCTTAGTCTCAGCTGCCTGAATATTCACAGATAATGGGCAAAATGAAGACAAATTTCTGCCAGAGGGTAGCATGCATGCTGTAGTCCAAATGCCAGTAAAGTCCTTGTACTCAGCTGAAAACTCTTGAGCCTGTCCATATTCATGGCCTTCTGTGCTTTGACCAAGATCATCTATCAAGCTCTATTTGCAGGGTTCTAGGGCTTCTGTAACCTAGATTTTCAAATCTTTCCAAACTTTTTGGGCATACTAGTCCCAAAAGTTTCTAAATCTTACAATTAAGCATGGTCACAATAGCTGTCCTACTTCTGGTACCCAATTTTATGTGTTAGATTTTCTGTTGCTTAACATAATAACCAAA
Source organism: Hydrochoerus hydrochaeris (assembly GCA_004027455.1). Lineage (NCBI taxonomy): Eukaryota > Metazoa > Chordata > Mammalia > Rodentia > Hydrochaeridae > Hydrochoerus > Hydrochoerus hydrochaeris. The sequence continues at coordinate 78,229 of PVLA01004878.1, forward strand.
GCCCACAAATTAAATGAGAAAAGATTTAATTAAATGAAGAAAGGAGATTCAGTACATAGTTGGTAGACTGCAAGGCAGGAAGGTCATGGTGAAAGGATATAGTGGAGAAAAGTTGCTTAGTTTGTGGTGGCTAATAAACAGTGCTGGGAAATACTGTGAAAGAAATGGGCAAGAGACCATTTATAGTACCCATGGCCATGCTCCCATGACCCACCCAGATACATCCACGAGCATGTTCAACTAATCTGCTAGACAACCCTTAATGTAGTAAACTGCAATATCAGAATTATAGTCACAGTCTACTTTATTATTACTTTTCAAACATATTGATCTTTAATTACTGAGACATAGCTCATGTGTATGCCAGTCTTGATGATCCTGTTCTGTGTTCCTGCACTTAGCTATTTTATATCCTGCATTTTATGGCAGTACTCCAAAGAAACATTTACATACCACAACTTAATTTTTTTGTCCTTTTCCCCTCCCTCCAAACTTCTTCCTCTCCCAATTTCCATTTTTTCTGTCAAGTTTTCTTTTAAATCCCCTTTCCCTTCCTCTCCTCCTTCCATTGCTAGTTTTCTTTCCCATTTGGACAAGTTTTTCCTACTTCCTAATATCTTTGTTCCATTTTTCCACCTTTCTTATTTATATTTTGAGTTTCTGATATAAAAATTGCTATATTTAAGTATGTGTGTCTGATTTATTTCACTTAAGATTATGGTCTCAAGGTGCACACATTTATCTAAAAAGGTTTCAGGCTTATACTTCTTTGTGGCACAGTAGTACTCTATTATATATGAATAATGCATTTTATTTTTTTAAGTTTATTGCTATATTTTAAGTATACATAATGATCACATTCATTGTAGGGACTTTATACCTGTACATGATGTATTTTAATTCCTCTTTTTATTCCCATTTTCCTGCCCTCCCTTCAACTTCTCTTTCTTTCCTTATTTAAAAAGCTTTGCTTCATTTTTTCCTGCTTTCTCTTGTGCCTCCCTCCTCCTTAGTTTCCCTTCCCAATTGAGAATTTTCTTCCCATTTCATAATATCTAGTATATATTCTAGTTCTTCTTTACACTTTTTGTTTCTCACACTAAAGAAATGATGTGATATTTACACATGAGTGTCTGATTTATTTCACATAAAAGTGTGGTTTTAAGGTGCATCCATTTGCCTAGAAATGTCTCAAGTTTATCCTTCTTTATTGTTGAGTAGTACTCTATTGTATTAAAAAAGCATATCTTTTTTTAATCCATTCATTAGTTGTTGGGTATTTGGGCTGTTTTCAAGTTTTAGACATTACAAATTGTGCTACTATAAACATAGGTGTGTATGAATCACTGTAGTATGATGTTTTAAACTCTTTTAGGATGATACCAAGAAAGGGAATATCTGGATTAAATGAACCTTTGGTTTTAGGTTTTTGAGGAATTTCCACACTGATTTCTACAATGATGGCACCAGTCTAAATTCCCACCATCAGTGGAGAATGGTTCCTTTTTTCCCACAGACCTGCCAGCATATGTTATTGGTTGTCTTCTTGATAATTGTCATTCTTTCTGGGGTGAGATAGAATCTCAGTGTAGTTTTAATTTGAATCTTTCAAATGACCAGTGATGCTGAGCATTTTTTCACATATTTATTTGCCATTTGTACTTCATCTGAGAAGTGTATATTCATTTCAGATGCCCATTTTTGGATTGGGTCTTTAAATTTGGGAATTCTGATGTTTTAGGATTCTTTATATGTTCTAGACATGATTTCTTTGAGGGACATCTGATAAAATATGAGTTGTTTCTTCACTCTGTTGATGATTTCTTTTGCTGTTCAAAATCTTTTTAATGAGACGAGATCCCAGTTGCTGATTCTTTGCAACATTTCACTTGCAACTGAGGATGCTACATTTTCTCTATCCATTTATCTGTTGATGGGCGTATGGACTGTTTCCAAGATTTTGCTAAAATTGTGCTACTATGAAAATAGTTATTCATGTATCTCTATGGTATAATGACTAACATTTTTGGGAAGATACTTATAAAGGGTCAAGTAGAACTTGTAGTTTTAGTTTTTTGAGGAATTACCATTCTGCTTTCTATAGTATTTATACCAATTTACCCTCTCCAACAATGGAAAAAGTTTCCTTTCCCCCCACAACTTTGCCACATTTGTTATTTATTGATTTCTTGGTGATAGCCATTATTTCTGGTGTCAGGTGGAACTTGAATATTGTTTTAATTTGCACTTATTGAATGACCAGCAGTGTCAAGCATTTTTTTCTTATACTTATTTGCCATTGGTACTTTATCTGTGAAGTGTCTATTCATTTTGATTGCCCTTTTTTGTACTATGTGTTTAAATTTTAGGAGTCTAATTTTTTGAGTTCTTTATATATAAAATCAATTTTTAGAACAATGTTTAATCATGTTAACCTGATGCCTCCTAAAGTTTTATAAGATAGATTTTTCTATTTCTTAAAGAACTTGTATAGAATTCCCCACTGAACAAATTGAGGTGAAGCATGGAAGAAAAAAAAATTTTTTTTTCTAATTGGGATCTTGTTATGTTGCCCAGATTGGATTTGAGCTGTGACCCTTTTTTCTCAGCCTGTTGAGGACTTGGATTATAGGTGTGCCCCACTATGCCTGGATAAAACAGGAATTTCTAATGTTGAGTTTCTGGAATCTTTCGTTGAGTTCAGGCAACAGAGAATGGCTAAAGCCATGGAATGAAAAAAGGAAATGAAGAATATTGTTGGTAAATAGTTTTGAAGATATATATATATATATTCCTTATTTCTTTACTCACTTGGCATTTGTTCTCTGATTCTTACCTTATTTTATACCAAATGTCTATACTAGAATACTCACTATCTTAAATTCATGTATTAGTATTGCTAGCCTTGGTCCATGTCAACTATGTTAATCAGGATCAATGAGGAGACAAGAACTACAGTGAAGTTTATGGAATAAAAATATATTCTAGAAATAAATCTTGATGGAAAAAGCTGGAAAATAAGGTTCCAGGAGCAGGGAAGGAACATGGAGGGTCATCTTCAAAGTAAATGGTCTAGGATAGCTCAGTCTGCCAGAGGTACAATTATTAGTGTACTTGAACAACTTTTCAGAACCAAGGAACCCCAGTCTTTCCCTCAATTTCACATGTTTCTCAGCTTTAGGCTCCTTCTAACCTTCTTTTTGGGAGTTAGATCCTGTTCTAAAACCCTCCCTGACAGATTTGCCTCTGATAGTTGGCTTTGCCAATAATTTCCTCTATGATTGAATATATTTTCCCTAATTTCACTTGTGTTGAGCTATGAGAATCTGACTTAAAATACAGTATATTCTCCAGAAATCACACTGTTTCTAATTTGTACTATTGATGGCTTACATGGGGGATTTTGACTAAAATTCTCTGTCTTTCAGATCTTGTTTTTTTACTTTTTTTTATCTGCTACTGAAGTCCCAGAACACCATGGACCCAAGCATATATATTATTTATGACTCCCTCAACTTTTAGTGTGTACTATGTTAACTATATCTATATATCAGATAGTAGAAATAATGTTATAAAACAATCTTTTTGACTCACATCAGGAATATTATATTTAACTGAACTTGTAATGTCTAAAAAGTATTTCAAAGGGAAAAACAATACTAATGTATACCTGTTTTTCACATCATTGGCCAGTGATTTGCAAGAATGGCTTTAATAATACCAGTGAACTCTTTCTGGGATTACAATTTTAGTTTTGCATGTGCTGTTACCTTTTTTTTTTTTTGGTATTGGGGATTGAACTCATGACCTTGCACTTCCCAGGCAGATGCTCACACCACTGAGCTACATCCGCAGCTAGGATTATGAATTTTGGATGTTGCTGTTGGATCCTCTCTGATTATATTTCAAAGAGATTTAGTCTATTTCTCCTTAAATGAAATATAAACTGTATTTAAAAGAATTACTCTGGAATTAAGGTACCTATTAGAGAATATCTTTTCTAAGTTGATAAATCATCAACTTTCCAGCTGATTGTATCAAATGCTTCATAGTATCAAAATGAGGATAATATCTTCTGGCAGCATTTAAAAATTATTTACGTTTTAGTTTTAGCAATATGTCTAGTGAGCTTCTTTATTTATTTTTATTTTTATTTTTTAAAGGAGAAAAGGTTTTATTGGCTCAGAGATTGTAGAGGTTTCAGTTTGTAGTCAGCTGATTTCAAAGCAGAACATCATGATGGGAGGGCCTGGGTGGAGGAGAGCTGCTCATGGCATGGTAGAGAGAAAATGAAGAACATGAAAGAAGGAGTTGGGGAGTGAGATACGCCCCTCTGGGCCTTGTTCCCAGTGATCCTTCTCTTCCAACCAGGCTCCAGTTCCTAATAGCAAGTGAGCTCTCAGCAGTCACAGTCCAATAACCTCCCACCTGTGTGGTCATGAGGCTCTTGAAGGACATCTAGATATAAACCAAACAAGTTGGTTGTTCCAATACATGGTTGGAGCTGACATTTATTTCTCTTCCACAGAATGCCAGGCACTGTGCTAAGCACTTTATATATATTATTACATTCATTACTGATGACAGCAATAATACATTAAAAGGTTACTCAACATTATTAGGCATCAAGGAAATGTACATTAGAATCATAATGAGATACCATTCTCTAAGTACCCCAAAGTTTCAAATTTGATAATGATGTAAATCAGTGGACATTCTCATCCACTCCTGGCAATAGTGTAAGTGAATATGAATGCTTTGGAAAACTAATTTTTCAGTGTCCATAAAGTTAAATTACTCTTATCATATGATTCACAAATGTGCTCCTTAGATGTTTCCCCATGAAAGATAAAGACATATACATATCTACACAAAGACTTACAGAAAATAACCATAAAGGAACTTTCTGGAGTGAAGAAATATAGAGGAGCACCTGAACAACTCTTCTTGAATAAAAAGCAGTTAGCTCCACTTTGGCTAAATCTGGCCCTATCTCCATGTACTGATATGTGCAGAGCTGACTAAGCTATTTCCTTTTCCCTTGAATTGGGAATAAGCAATGTAAATGGGGCTGGCTGAGGTACTGATGTGTAATCTTGGAAGCTGGGTGACAGTCACTGTTTCCCTGCCCCAGTGTTTCCCTAGATGGCTGAGCTCAGCAGGGTACAGAGCCAATGCTCCAGGGATGTTGTCTGCTGTTAAAAAGCTATGACTTCCCAAGGCACAAAAGCTTGCAAATCAGAAACTGAAGCAACAGCTTCCTAAACATTAAGTGCTACCTCAGTTGTGTTATGCAGATTGGTCTTCCTGCACATGCTTCTCTCTGATATTGCAGAGGTGCTTTCTGGCCTCCTAGCTAGCCCAGCTCACAGGACTGAGGTAATTCCTGCCCTTCTCCCAGTCACTCATCCTCTAGCCGTTCCCTTCTTCACAAATTAATAAAATCTGGATTAGGCCCTGGGTTGTGGCCTTTGTTCCACAAACCGTTCTCTGGATGACTCAGGACCCTTTGGATGCCCTTAACTACAAATGTCTTAGTCTCTTGATTCTCCCTGTGGGCTGCACTAGAGGTGGCAGAATGGAATTAAGTCCCTAGAATTCCAATAACATTTCCATGGGATTATACATATAAAATTCCCAGACCGAGGACAGGAAAAGGGACCTCTTAGAGAAATATTCTAGATCTCCTTTGATTGGTATATACAAATTGTTAAATGCCATTGCATTGAACATATAACATCTGTGGCTTTTATTTCATCCAAATTAAACCTCAATTTAAAAAACTATACTTATGCCAGTTTAGCTGTACTGCTAATGTTGAACATTAGTTTGTCCAGTTTCTCACAATCATACATTATATGATGAATATTCTTGTGTACATGCTAGGTTGATTCATATGAAATTATAAATGCTGAACATTTCAATGTATAAAACAACAAGTTTCTGGCTGAGGAAGTGGCTCAGTGGTAGAGCCCTTGCCTTGCATGCACAAGGCCCTGGATTTGAACCCCAGCACCACACATACACACACACACACACACACACACACATATGTTTCAGTGGTCTTATCTAATAATTTTTTTGGGTGCACTATACTTTCTTAATGTATTTTTTTTTAGAACCAGGAATTAAATTCAGGACCTTATGCTTGCCTGGCAGGTATCATACCACTGAGCTATATCCCCAGCCCCCTAATAATTTCTTTTTCTTTCTTTTTTTTTTTAAATTTTATTTAAAGAGGGGAAAAATAAAGCAAAACAGAAAAAAAGGGTAGAAAAAATACAGAATTAAAAAAAAAAGAACAGTAAGAAATCACTAGTTGATACATTACATATTGTCTTTCTTCCTGGATGTAGTTGTTCAAGTTACAGAATCAAAGCACACAAAGTGGACATTCAAACAGTGAGGCTGCAAACAGCTCCGTTCTCTGATCCAACAAAAACTTAGCAACATAATTATCATTCCTACACTTTTAAATATACATGTAGTTACATCCTTTAGAGTACCTGCCTTTACTCTTTTTGCTTTTTAAGTCCATTATCTGTTTAATTATCTCATGTTTCAGGTTGCTCAGTACCTTGTTTTGCTGTTATTTACTTTTTTTAAAAATTTTATTTAAAGAGAAAAAAAAGCAAAACAGAAAAAGGGCTAGAAACAATGCAGAATCTCAGAAAAAAAGCAGTAAGAAATCACTAGTTGGCAAATTACATACTGTTCTTAGACCTAGTTGTTAAAGTTACAAAATTAAAGCATACAAAGTGGACAAACAGTGAGACTGCAAAGAAGTTCAATGATCCAGTAACAACTTAGCAACATGGTTATCAATCCTACACACTCAAACATACATGCAGCCATATTCTCTAGAGCACTTTCTTTTCTTCTTTTTACTTTTTAATTCCATTATCTGCTTAGTTATATCCTGTTTCAGGTTGCTCAGTACCTTACTGACTTGTTTTGTTGTTGTTTTATACTTTTAATCACCTTATATAATTTTGTTGCCTTGTTTTTGAGTTTCTCCTCATCCATGATCCATGGATCAGCTTTGGTGGAGTTGGGAGATTTTTGGAGATATTTTGTTACTTTCCTATCTACTTTTTTTTTTTTTTTTGAAGGTAGCAAAATACAGCAGAACAAGACAGGACAAACCAATGGGACTGCACTGCAATAAAACTACCACAGAACCTCAGAGCCGGTCACCAGGACACAAGCAATGGGCTCAATAGTACAGCCCATTTTGTTCACATTAGCTGTTCTTTCAATCAAATAGAGGAAAATGGAAGGAAATATCAAACTTTTAAAAACAGAATATAGAATAAAGCAGTACCAGTAATCAAAACTGAGCAAAACAGTGATAAAAATATTTGCCTTCAGAGATGGTAGAAGGAAATCCCCCTTACTTGCCATGCTGTATACATTCATCCTCCAAAAAGATACTCAGACCGCTGGTGCCTACTTGCTAACAGGGGGAGGGGGAATGGATCAATGTCTGATTTTGCACCGGCAGGGCCCTAGCTGCCTACCAGGCCAGCCAGCAGGCCGCCTTATCTCCCAGCGCCCAAAGTTCCAACATGATGCAGAGCTTAGGAGTCACTGATAGTTCTCGCCCTGGTGTACCGGTGGTTTGCCAGGCCACCAGCTGGTGAGTAGGCTGCCTGTTCTCCAGCGCTCAAAGTTCCAACATGATGCAGAGCTCAGTAATCGCTGATAGTTCCCCCTAGCGAACTTCTTTAAATCTGTTACTGTTATTGAATAAGGACAACCATAATTAGCAAAATGTTATGTGATATATTCATAGATAATATTAAATAGTGATCTACTTCACATGTAATTTGAACATTTGAGTCCTAAAATCAGAGACATTAAGGGCCAAGGAATGCAGTTGAAATGAAATAAAAACACACACCTGGAGAAAAGTCAGCATCTTCTGAGAATCTGCCATGCAGGGACTTGGGGGACCAACCAAGAAATCAGCTAGTTAGCCTTCCTGGTAAACTGTGCAAGCCTCACACATTTCAGGGAGTGAAATGTCAGATAGTGCTTCCCATGATCCCATTGGCATGTGGGCTGAGAATCAAACACTCTTCATATCCCTCCTACCCCCTGCAACCAACCGGATGGTTCTGAGGTCAGCCTGAGTTGATAGCAACTAAGGTACATAAAGCAATTAAATGCTTGTATTGTTTGGTTGATTATGCAGGTCTGGGTCCAGCAGTTTGAGCATCTCTTGGGAGGATTAAAGTATGCAATAACAATATGGGGATTCCCTTCTACTTTGTTTTTGAAGTCCAATGTTGTTTTCACTGTTTTGCTTTGTTCTGATTGTTTTGCCTTATTCAATATTCTGTTTTGATTGGTTTTATAGTGTTTTGTTTTTAGTTTGATTTTGCTATATCTGATGGAATGGACAACTATTGTGAAGATAGCAAGATATGCTGTTATTGGTAGCTGTTATTGTTTTCCCAGTATCCTGCTTTGAAGTTCTGTACCAATTTTGCTGCATTGTTCTAATTGGCTTTATTGTGTCTTGTTTCATTGGATTAAAATAAAAAAAATTTAAAAATGCACCTTAATGCTAGTAAATAATTGTGTATGAAATTGGAGGATAAATTTTTTCCCCCAATTTTATTAGTACATGTCTGCAGTTCATGCAGTGTATAATCATCTTAGGAGTGGTTACATGTACATATTACAGCCTGTTTCTTTTTCTGTCTCTTTCCCTGCCATTCCTTCTCCTCCAGTGGTTCCTTATCTCCTTTTACATACTTGTTGATATTATTTATCTTAGCTCATGTTATAGCACATAGTGTTTACATTAATTGGGGTAATTAAGTTTGTGTACATGCATGGTTCTATTTTTCTTATTTTTCCTTCCCTTCCTTCTCACCCCTTGTCCTTGTTCCCTTGGACTGCTTTCTTATTGCTGGAGATCTGCCCCCTTTTCCCTTTCTTTCAATCTTATATCAGTTTTCTGTACTATGCCTCATTAAGATGAGACACATATGATATTTAGGCTTGTATGTCTGATTTATTTCACTCAATATTATATTATCCAGGTACATCTATTTTCCTACAGATGTCTCAAATTTGCCATTCTTTATACCTGACTAGTATTTCATTATATATAGATACCACATTTTGTTTATTCAGTTATCTGTTGATGGGTATACAGGTTACTTCCAGGATATAGCTATTATGAATTTTGTGTCTAAAAACAGTGATATGCAAGTATTACTATAGTATGATATCTTAACATCTTTGGGAAAGATGCCTAGCAGAAGAACTAGGTTGTATGGAATTTTTAGTTTTAGTTCTTTGAGAAATTTCCATACTGATTTCCATAATGGTTGTACTAGTTTATATTCCTACCAACAGTGCAGTAGGGTTTTTTTTTCACTATAGCCATGCCACCATTTGTTATTATTTAATTTCCTAATGATTGCCATTCTTTGCAGAATAAGAAGGAATCTTAGGATTGTTTTAATTTGCATCTCTCTAGTAGCCAGAGTTTTAGGATTATTTTCTCTAAATTTGTAAAGTATGCTGCTGCCATTTTGATTGGGACTCCAGTTAATCTGTATAACACAGTGGAAATATGGCCATTTTGACAATACTGGTGTGGCCTATCTAGGATCAGGGGGCATCTTCCCATTTTCTGATATTCTCTTGAATTTCTTTCAGAACACTGTGGTTTTCTTTGTAGAGGTCTCTTTCACTTCCTTGATTATATTAATTCCTCTATATCTTATTTTTTCTTGAAGATACTATGAATGGTATTGTTTTCATAATATCCTCATCTTGTTTCCTGTTGGTATATACAAATGCTAATGATTTTTGTGTGTTGATCTTGTATCCTGCTACTTCTCTGAAGTTAGTTATTAATCCTAAGCATTTTTTGGTGAAATTCTTTGGGTCCTCTGTGTAGAGTATCATGTCATCTGCAAACAATGACAATTTGAGTTCTTCCTTTCCTGTATATATTCTTTTTCTTTCTCTTGGATAATAGCTCTGGCTAATGTCTCAAGAACTATATTGAATAGAAAGTATGACAGTAGGCACCCTTGTCTTGTTCTTGATTTTAGGGGAAATATTTTTTTGGTTTTCCCCATTTAGTATGATGCTGGCTATTGGTTTCTCATAAATAGCCTTAATTGTATTGAGGTATAGTCCTTGTATATCTATTTTTTTTTCAAGATTTTTATCATGAAAGGGTGTTGGGGTTTGTCAAAAGCTTTTTCTGTGTCTATCAATATGATCATGTGATTTTTGACCTTGCTTCTGTTTATGTGATATGTTACATATATTGACTTACCTATGTTGAACCATCCTTGTTCAACATAAGTTGCATCTCTGGGATGAAACCTACTTGATCATAATGTATGATCTTTTTGTAATAAATGTGCTTCATTCTATTTGTAATATCTTTAAGATCTTTGGATATACATCCATTAGTGAGATTGGCCTATAGTTCTCTTTTTCACTTGAATCTTTATCTGGTTTTGAGATCAGGGTGATATTGGTTTCTGTAAATGATTTTGGGAGCACTCCATCCCTTTCAGTTTCTTTCAAGGGCCTGAGGAGTATTGATAATGATACATCCTAAAGGGTTTATGGAATTCAGCAGTGAATCTATCAGGTGCTGAGCTTTTATTTGTTGGTAGTTTCTTTATCACTGAGTCAATTTCATTGCTTTTTATTTGGTTGTTAAGCATATTTATGTCTTCTTGGGTTAGTTTTGGTAGTTTGTATGTGTTTAGGAATATGTTTCTTCAAAATTTGCTAATTTGTTGGAATATATTTTTTTTGGAGATAGGGTCTCACTGTGTATTTTAGACTGGCCTTGAACTCACTCTGTAGCCCAGAATGGCTTAAAACTCACAGTGATCATCTTGCCTCAGCCTCCTAAGTGCTGGGATATACCACCATGATGGGCTGGAATATAATTTTTCAAAGTTGTTACTATCTTCTGGATTTCAACAGTGTCTGTTGTGATTTCACCTTTTGCATTTTTAATTGTAGTGATGTGAGCCTTGTCTCTCTCTTTATTGGTCAGATTGATTAAGGACTTATCTATTTTATTTATTGTTTTGAAGAACCAGCTCTTAGATGTATTGATTTTAAAATAGTTTTTAAAGTCTTGATTTCATTGTTTTCCACTTTCATTTTTAAATTTACCTGCTTAATTTTGGATTGGGGTCAGTTTTTGTTTCTCATGTATTTTAAGATTTCTCATAAGGTTCTTTATTTGGGCTTGCTTTATTTTCTGAATATGTGCATTGATTGCAATGAATTTTCCTCTAAGGATTGTGGTGCCAGAGGTTTCACTGAGTTGTACTGTCATTGTCATTAACTTCCAGAAAATGTAATCATTGCTTCTGCAGAAAACATTATTCAATATTTTCTCTAAACCTGGATAACACTCATATAAAGCTGGATAACACCTTCAGGTTCTGTGACTCATTGGTTGTTTAGGAGTGTATTGTTATTCAAAATTTTAACTGTTTTGGTTAACTTGTCCATTTTTTAACCTATTTCCCCAAAATTCATATTGAGTGTAATTGCTATGACCTTTTGGTTCATTTACTCTGTGAACTCATCTATTTTGTTTGTCCCTTCTAAGAACTTTTCATAGATTTCTGCTACTTGCTATTTGTTTCCTACTCCCTTTTTGGCTCTTTGCCTTAAGAGAGTTGATGGTGGTGGTTCAGACTTTTTCTATTTCCCTGTTTCCCCATACTTGTACTTCTATGTGTACTTATTTGTTTGTTTAGATATATCTATCTTTATCTTTTAAAAATTATATATGGCATCCTTTTTTCCCTCATCTTTTAATGGGGAATGGGTTATTGAAAGTTGGTGGCTAGAAATGTGAGTAAAGATTGTAGCTTACTTTGAGATATTTAGCAGAAGGTTACCTTCTTGTGAATAATTTTCAGCTTTGTATGTCTGGTGCTAGCATTTGCTTCTTCTTTTTTTTTTTTTTTTGTCTTTTTGAGACAAGGTCTTGCTATACAGTTCAGGCTGGCCTGGAGCTCACTTTGTACCCCAGGCTGGTCTCGAACTCACAACGGTCCTCCTGCCTCAGCCTCCTGAGTGCTGGGATTACAGGCATAAGCTACCACACCTGGCTACTCCTTTTGTTATAAGTGATTTCATTTCTGTCCTTGTGTTTTGCTGAAGAAATGTTTATATTTACTATAGCATCCATGGATTCAATGTTAACAATATTTTTATATGATAGTTCTTGCAGTTACTCTTCCCCCTTTTGTCAATTCTCTGTGCATGTTATGACAATTTATTTTTTGTGGTTGCCCTGCAATGTGGTAGGTGAGGTGGAGTGGGGAGAACAGGAAGTGGTTGAATGATTTAGTGTTAGGCACCAAGGGGAAGGTTTAAAGGAGAGAACAGTGGTAGATGAAAGGAAAAGTGTTGTGGCTTCTGTTTTAATTGAAGTATTTTTTAGTTGAAGGAAGTTTTCATATTGAGGGTTTTCAGAGAATATTTTGTGAGGGCAATGATGAGATATGGGAGAAGGGTTCACTTTATGGTTAAGGAAAGCTATGTGATTATCAGAACATGCTTTTAGCAAGGATGGTATGATAGGTAAGAAATAGAGGAGCCAAAGGCTTAGGATTGGAAGATCAAGGAATTCTAGTGAGGGTAGGAGTGACTGGGGTGTTTAAGAAATTGGGAAGAGGACTTTATGTGTTTAGAAAAAGAGTAAAGAAATATGTTAATAGTATTGTCTAAGTGAGTTATGGAGAGGAAACTAAATAAAGAGCTGAGTCAAAGGGGAGAATCTAGACATCTATTAAATCTCAACCAATGGACAAACAAATGTACAAGAGTAACAGCCTAATAAACATGAAATTATAAAAGAACATATCATATATATGTATATATATATATATATATGTATGCATAAGATAATTAAGATAATTGTACTTTTGATCCTGTTAGTTTGGGGAAAGAAACTGTGATTACTTGTATTGCTTGATCTATTTTGCATACCTGTATCTTGCAATCTGAGCAGCTATTTTGAAGATAGCAATGTGAAATTTGATGGCTATTGTTAATTTCCTGTCAGCTTGTTTCAAAATCCTATATTGGTTCTATTTTTTTTATTGTTTTGTTTTCTTTTAATCTCTTTGAAATAAAAAATTAAAAGAAAACTTATCATAATCCCATGTGACTAAATAAATCAAGAAATGTGCAAAAAACTTGAATCATTAAGATGCCCAATAGGAACACAAATTAGATATTCCAATGAGACACTGTATATGTGATTTCCAAGTAGAAATGCACTGTAAGCATTATAACAACCCAAGTATTGACCATGGTTAATGTACACTAAATGTGATGACTGTGTCTCCCCTACTGGTGAAAAACATCACTTAACATTAATTTTATAGAATCAGGTATCTAAATTCTAGGGGTTGGGGTATCAGATAATTCCATAGAGAGGAAAAGAAGAGAAATAGAAAAAGAGGAAAAAACTCCCCATTTAAAAAAAGTCCTCAGCTCGGAGATCCAAGATGGCCGACTGAGTGGTAGCACCAAAAGAGAGCCTCTCTGAAAAGAAAACAACTCAGATGCTAGAATCTAACAACATGGAGAAAGCTAGACAAAAGGATAGGAATTCTCACAACACAGGAAGAAACTGAGGAAAAAGAAAAAGAAAAAAAAAAAGAAAGAAGAAGAAGAAGTGTGGACGGAGGGCTGGAGCTGGGCAAGCTCCAGTTGCTGTACTGGGCACATCTTAGAGTCAGGTGACTCATGATTGAGTTGAGGTCACGGCCCTGCCAAGAGCTGGGGTTGGTGAGCTTGAGACCCTTTACTGGAGGAGGCACTGTGGCAGGGAGTGGAAATGGCGAGTTGAGCTGGGCAAACTTTGGTGAGTGATGGGAACTGGATTCCCCAGAGCGGGATGACTGGATAGATGACATTTTGGAGTTGGGCAGGGCCAGCTTGAATCAAAGCCTGAGGCGGCACTGGTCGATGGCTTCTGATCCAAAGCAGATTGGGCTAGGCTAGGCCCCTGGTTGCAACCCAATAGCCAGAGATGAAGCTGTCCTGAGCCACTGGCATCCCCAGGGAGCACACAAACGTGCTGAAGCATCCACTGGGTGACTGATGTAGGGGTAGGGGCTGGCTCACAGTGTGCACCTTGCAGATTGACAGTGAACTAGGGGGCGGCACTTCCCTAGCCAGTGCACTGCAGAAAAACTGTGGGCAGTACGAGTGCCAAGAGAACTACACCACCCACCCATCTGAAGGGGGCTGGAAACATGACAGAGAAACAGCAAAAGGCCTCCAACCGCCGAATCAGGGAAAGTGAGTTCAGTAGAGGTACATGCAGAGGAGGTTGAGGGCAGCAAACATGTAGTATCAGATATTTCCTCATTGGAAATAAAGAAATACTTCTGTGTCCTCATCAACGAATTTAAATCTCACATTCTAACTCAAGTGAAGGAAGATATAAGAAGATTAATAAAAGAAGTCCTGGGTAATCCTCAAGTAGACACAAATGAAAGAATGGAGGAACCCAGAGAAAGGAGAGAACCCTTTGATGAAGATTATAAACAAAATCTAGAATACATGAAACAGATCCAAAGAGAGTATCAGGAAATTAAAAACTCCATTGAAAGCTGGCAAAACCTTTTAACAGAAACTAAAGACAAACTTTCAAAACTTAAAGATAGATTTGAAATGTATGATCATGAAAGGAAGGATCTCTTAAAAATAACAAGGAAGCAGGAAGCAACGATACAAAGGCTAGGAAACAACAAGAGGATTTATAACCTAAGAATAAAAAATGTGAATGAAGATGCAGCAGCAAATACAAATGAAATAAAAAGTCTATTCACAGAAATAATTAAGGAAAACTTCCCAAATATAGGTAATGGAAGTGAAGTTCAGATAAATGAGGCATACAGAACTCCAGCCAGCTACAACCAAAAAAGATTTACACCCAGACATATAATAATCAGGATCCCAGAAATCCATCACAAGAACAGAATATTAAAAGCAGTCAGAGAAAAGAAACAGATTGCCTATAAAGGAAAACATCAAAATCACAGTGGACTTCTTGATGCAAACCATCAAATCAAGAAGAGCTTGGAGTGAAATATTCCAAGCCCTGAAAGAAAATAACCTCCAACCCAGATTGATGTACCCTACAAAACTCTCCCAGAATTAATGGAGAGACAAGATATTTCCATGACAAAGAGGAACTGGGGGAGTTTGTGATCACCAATCCAACCCTGCAAAGAATATTGAAGAACATTCTAGAGAGAGAGAAGAAAATCACCAGGATTCCAGGAAGGCAGAAAGGCCTAAAAGAAAGGGGCAGACAGTGGAATGAAGGAGAAAAGTAAATAAACAACAATGACAGAAAAATAGCATAGCAGAGATTAGACAGAGAAGATTGGGTATACCACTGTTTTAATTGAATCTGGTATGCTTGAGAGTATCAAGTACTCTGAAGATGACAAGATTCAATAGGATACCCATTCTGGTTTGATTGTTAACTGCCTTTGAAGTCCTATAATGTCTCCAATGTTTAGATTTTATTAATAGTGTAATGCAATGCTAATTTTTATTTTACTATGTTTGACGATATAGACAATTTTGTTGAAAATAAGAGACATAGTAACTACCATAGATAACCTAGTATTGTGGTTTTATATGTCCTTTTCATTTCATGTTTCTCTAGGAAATTGTATTGTTGACTTGTTTTGATTTGTTTCTCCCTCTAATACAGAAAGGCTAGGTATACATGTAGAGACTTATACATGTGTAGAACTTCTAAGTAGTTTACGAGAATGGATTATAGTTATTGTAAAGAAAAAAAGAGGAAAAGAAAGTATTCTAAAAGATATAACTGCATGTATGTTTAAGTGTGTAGCATTGATAACCATATTATTAAGTTTCTGTTGGATAGATGAACAGAACTGGTTGCAGTCTCACTGTCCACTTTGTAGGCTTTACTTTTGTCACTTGAATAACTACTTCTAAGAGGAAAATATATAATTATCAATTAGTGATTTCTTACTGGTTACTATTTTTTTGTTTTGTTTTTTAAATTTTGTATTATTTCTACCCTCTTTCTGTTTCAATTTTTTTCTTCAAATAAAAAAATTGAAAAAAAAGTCCTCAGCTCTGTGGTACAGGAAAGAAGAAATAGGAGTTGGACAAAGTGTCCAAATGATATTAAGGGCATGCTGTTATATATTTAGGAATAACAGGGGAACTGTGTATAAAATTAGTGGTGATAAATGGGAATGATGAAAGATTCTGTGATTGATATAAATATTAGAAAAAAGTTTAAGAGAAACAATTGAAAGAGTAGAGAGGAGAGAAAAGTAAAATTGATTCTTCTTTTTAATTTATTTTTTTTTTGGGTACCTGGAATCAAACTCAGGACCTCATGCTTGCCAGACAGGCTATGTGCCACTGAACTGTAGCTCCAGCCTCTGAGAAAAATAAAATTAAAAATGAATGAAACACAGAGGAAAAGGTCAGGTGAAGCATTTTGGGTAAAAGTAGGAGAGAATATGTATGAACAAGGGGAACAGAATTTCCTTTCTTGTCAGAAACTGTTTTTGGAGAGAAAAAACACTGATACCCACATAATAGTGGGATAAAACTATTGGGGAAAATGTATACAAGGGGGAAAACAGCAAAGAGTAAATTAACAAAGAAAATAATAAAAAATAAAAAAATAAAAAGTATAATAAAAATAAAAAATAATATTATCAAATTGAGAATAGTAGAAAATTTTCAATTGTTTTGTACATGTGAGGTTTTCTCAGGCTCACATTGTAGATCAGAACTCCAGCTAGGCTGAGTCTTTGTTCTTACTAGAAGTCTGAGGTGGTAAGCTGTACTCCGAACAGTGCTAGATACAGAGGACTGCTAACAGTGAGAACAAAGTGACAGTGTGCGCTTCCAGTCCTATGTGGCTCAGGTCAAAGCTGGTTGTTGCCTGCAGGAACGGAGTCTGTGACTCCTCAGTACCTGCCTCTCTGCGGGACTCCATCCATTGTGCTTTCCATGTGCTAGCAGTGTCCTGGGTTCCAACACCCAGCCTTTCATAAAACGGTGTCCCTGCAAAACTAGTCACAGGTTTATGTGCAGTCTCTGCTGCTTTCCTGGAACTTGAGTGAATACAATCAAGTGGCAACTTAAAATTTTACTGGAAATAGAGACATGATGCTGAAGATATCTCTTGTAAAAAACCCAAAGCATCAAAATTAGTAAGCTGTGTGGGCTGGATTACTGATGAAGAACTGTATTTATGTAGTGATGATCACCAGATAGTGAAGTCGAACTTGTTAACCAGTGAAACAAGTCAAATAGTAAAACTCTGATGATATTTACCCTATAGATCTTCAATGGTTTCCAAAAAGTTTAGGCATAAAGAAACAGACTCAAGCAGAAAGTTTTGTTCTTACAAGTTCTGATGGTAAATTTAACCTGATTTCTAAGTTAGTAAGAGTGGAAAAAAGTTTAGAAGCTCACTGTGGATCAGTACTTGCAGGAAGATGGAATTATAAAGGAACAGCATTAGTTACAGTTGGAAAAGATAGACAAATAAAAATTTGGTCAAAGACTGGGATGCTTAGATAAACTTTAGCTCAACAAGAAACACCAGTGTATTCAGTAGCTTGGGCCCCTAATTCAGAAAAAGTTTTTTACACAGCAGGAAAGCAACTGATTATGAATGATATTTGCAATATGCAGAAGGTCTACAAATAGATTGGGAGAAAATCAAAGTCAAAATTCAGATGGAAATTACTAAAGAACAAGAGCGATCATCAAGCAGTCAGTCCAGCAAAAATACAAGCCTAAAGCACTAAATACCTTGCTAGCCTTTAAGCAAATTGTAAATTAATTCTGATTAACCAAAAATAAGCATGTTTTGGTAGAAAAAGAAAAAGGTATAATCTTTAATTATAAGTACTTTCTGTGTATTTAATAATCAGAAAGAGTAAGAACAAAATAATTGATATAATTTCAACTTTTATATTTTCTAGTCTAATATTTAACAAAGCATTTCTGTAACTTCTCTAAACCTATGCAGAATTGATTAAATTTCATTTTTTCTTTATTCCTAAGTCTTTAAGCATGAACAAATACTAAAGCTGATACTAAAACAAAACAAAACAAAACAAAATGATGTTCCTGCCAGCTTCTGCTCTTCACATTTGTATTCCCAATTGCTACAGTGGAGTCACTCATCCACCGTTCACTGCAGGTTGAAGACTCTTCTATGCCCAGGGTGCTCAAAACACCCCCATGCAGCTTACATAGACCGAGACTCCAGGGCAGTGAGAGCTCAGGGGTCTGAGCACAGACTCAATACTGACCAATGTTAGCTCCATGTGCTGGATGCATTTCCCAGTTTGCAATAAACTGTAGGTTCTCAGCAGTGACTCAGTTGTCACTGGGGTCTAGGACTTGTTTTTCTGCTCAGAGTCTGAGAAGGAACAGGTGGGTACAGGGAAGGAGCAGCTCACTGGTAACTCACTCCTGGTGAATGCCAGAAAAAAATGCCACCAAGCTGCAATGTGATGTTTGGAGGTGGACCAATAAGATGAGGGGCCATATACCCCAAGTTTATCTTGTGTGGCTTAACTCTGCTGTGCTACTCAGATCCCATCAGCTATTTGGGAACTTCTTGGAATTGTAGTTCCTGTGTTGGGCACAGGTGGAGGTCCCTCAACTCAACCTTGATTCACCTATTTTATTTTATTTTATTTTTATTTTTAGGTACCAGGGATTGAACTCCTGATCTCATGCTTGCCAGACAGGCACTTGTGCTACTGAGCTAAACTCCTAGTGTTTTATTTGACCTACAATTCTTTTCTTTCAAACTGATTTTTTTTTTGCATCAGGATGTATGTCCCTCTTCTAATTCCTTGTGTTTTTAGTTGATTTTTTTTCTGAGTGTTTCCAATGTTATTCCTCCTCTATTTAGCTATTTTGAAATCAGGATGCATTTTTTTTTGGTGTGTGTGTGAGTAAATTAAATCTTTAATGATTTCCTGCCCAATTTTCATTTAATTATAGCTAATATTTTATCTCAGACACCATTTGTAGCAAATTTCTCTATAATTATTGAAAGTCTGATTTCCTTCCCTATGCACATTCAATAGAAAGGTAAAGTGATTTATTTAAAGAAAGTTTAGAAGATACAAAAGCATATGTTTTTTACTTAGAGCTCTGAAAGGAAGCATTTTTTCCCCTCCTCGCATAAAATTAGAATTCAGGAAGGAAAATCAGACAAAATGAGAAGTAAAAGTAGTACACTGATTATTTAAACCTTCAACTTTTAATGCTCTTATAATTGCTGTCAAGGCAGTTTAGCTCTTAGAGGTGTTGTGAACTAATGCTCTGAATATCTGAAAAAGGTGCATATGGTCAGATGTGACTGCAAATTAGTCTAGGCAGATCTCTGTTAGCAACCTGGGCTGTATTTATGTCTGACTTACTACATTTCAGGTTTCCCATTTATTCAGAGGAAGTCTGGTTTCAAATGGGAATTAATTGGAACACTCAAAAGATACTTTTGAAGGGTGCAGGGATTTCCCTTATCAGGTGCTTGTTTGAGGGCAAAATTGCAGGCTTTGCTTGCACCACAAAGATACCACTTCTTTCAGATGCCTCTTACATTTTCTGGATCCAGATTCTATATAAAATCTCAAAGTGTATGCTTAAAATCCTGTTTGTGCAACAGAAATGTATTATAATTTGTGTCTGGATGTCTCCCCAAAGCCTCATGGAGTCATGGAGTGATGAGCTCTTCAGAGTTGGCTGAATTTAGAGTTTGTGATTGATTCATGGTCCAATGATGGGATTAAGTGTTTCAATGCTACATCATCCCTAGGGTGGGTAGCCTGCATACAATATAAAGTACACAAAGTGGATAAATTTATCTCTCTCTGTTTCTGTTTCTGTTTCTGTTTCTGTTTCTGTCTCTGTCTCTGTCTCTGTCTCTCTCCCTCTCTCTGTACTTTTCTCTACCATGAGCCACCCTACTTTGGAGCCAGCCACTTATAGACTGAAACCTCTACAGAACTGTGAGCTAAATACTATTGCCTCTAACTTTGAGTGTTGAGTACTTGTCTCAACAACAAGAAAAGCAACTAAGACAGAATTTGATACCAGGAGTAGGGTTTGTGATTGTATTGAACCATGTGGATCAGGATCCTTTAGGAATGGCTGTGGGAAGAATTTGGAAAAGTTTGGAGATACTGGATGAAAAAGTAGTTCTGAAACACGTTAGACTGTACTATATGGGAGATTTTGGTCAGAGCTAAGAAGTCCAGAAGTCTGATAGAAATCCTGATAGTAAGGACCAGGCTCTGGAGATTTCTTTTGGGAAGAAGGACTGCTTTGGTTGTTAGACTCCAGATGATGTGTGTTATAGCTTGGGAGAAAGTTTATCTTCACTTTGCTCCTGTTCAGAGACTTTGCCTAAAACTAATAGGGCAGCAGACTAATTAATATGGCAGAAGAAATTTCAAGACAGTCTAATGTTGAGGCAGTGGCATGGTTACTGTTAGGAGTTTTAACCAGATTCATGTTGAAAATCAAGAGCAAGAGCAAGAGCAAAGAGTATAATGATTTAAAATGTGAGTTTGGCTGGAAAGGAAGCCCCAGTAAAGCTGTGTACTGCAAAAATAGAGCAAAGGAGAACTTGATTGCTGAGAAGGAATAGAAGAATAGAAAAGATTATCTGAGAGCATCAAAGAAGCAATATAACTTCATCCTTTGCAACCTCAAAATTGCAAAAATGATAAACTTTGTTTTGAAAAGAAAGCCCCAGAGCACCATGTTTCAGAATTGCAGAGATCACACTGTGTTACAGAATAGCAGCAGCTGAGAGAACTTGTTATTTAGAATTGAGTTCAGAGTGCTCAGTGATCCAGGCATTCAACACCTACAATCAAGGGAGAGGGAAGCTGAGCTACTGCTACTGATAGCAGACCTTGGTATCATCTACATGGCACTGGTTTTAGGTGCATGCATAGAGGAAAAGTTGTGGGTCTGGAAGACTTGCACCTGGATTTAAGAAGGTAGTCTGGAAGGCAAGGTAGTGTGCTCCTGAAAACAATATGTAAAGTTGTCACTGTGAAACTAAAAATGCAGTGGAGACCTCAAAAGTTTGGAGAAGCCAGCAATGTGGATTGTATGACAAAAGCTGCAAAGAAGGAGCAGAGTGAGCCCAAGAGAGAACCCATGGAGCTATCCACTACCAGAAGCGCTGTATGAGTGGAGTCCCCCAAGTCCTCTGAAGTTCACATCTTGCCACAGATTGCTTTGGATGTGAAACATGGAACTATAGGACTTTTATGTTTGCTCTGCTGGATTTGGGACTTTGGTCTCAGTCCTTTGTACCTCCATGTATGTAACTTTTGGAATGGAAATATCCATCTCGTGCATCTTATGCCGTCGAATGTTGGAAGTGTTTAACTTTCTTTTCATTTATATAGGCACTTACAGCTAGGAGGTTGACTTAAATCTCAGAGACACTGTTGACTCAGACTTTTCAACAATGCTGAAACTCTTAGGACTTTGACAACTCTTAGAGATGGCCTAAATGCCTTTTGCATTAATCACTGTACATGAATCTTTGGAGGATGAAAGGCAGAATGTTAAGGTTTGTGCCTGAATGTCCTTTCAAAGCCTCATGCAGTCATTGGCTGATGGGTTCCTTAATGTCTAAATCTAGAGTTTGTGATTGATTCATGGTTCAATGCTGGGATTAAGGGTTAGAATGCTATATTTGCCCTAGAGTGGGCAGCCTGCATACAGTATAAGGAATAGAAAGGGGCTTGTTCTCGTTCTCTCTTTCTCTCTCTGTCCCTTTCTTTTTCTCTCTCTCCCACCCTCCTCCCTCTTTCTCTCTCTTACTGCTTTTACTCTCTTCTGCCATCATGAACTGTTACTCCTCTGCCTCAGAGACAGTTGATTTTGGACTGAAACTTATTCAAAACTGTGAGCTAAACAAGTATTACTCCTTTTAACTTTAACTTTTTTTTTTTTTTTTGGTACTGGGGATTGAATTCATGGCCTTGTGCTTGCTAGGCAGGCACTTAAGCCACTGACTAAATCCCCAGCCCTCTTTTAAACTTTGAATGTTGGTTATTTTGTCTCAACAGTGAGAAAAGTAACTAAGGCAAAATATAAAACAAGAAATTGTCAGACACACAGGGAGCAAATTTGAAGAGTGATAGTGGATTGAAGATGGATGCAAGTGAGAGAGATTTCAATTTTCTCTATGTTCAAGGAAAGAACTCTACAAAGTGGGCTGCATGTCACTTGTTCTGCTTTTTAATGCTATAGCAACACTGGAAGATTCTTAGTCACCTTTTTTTCAGGTCAAATCAATCATTGTTTTCTCCAAGAAATATTTTCTATGCAACAGATATTTTCTAAATACCCAGCACTGAGATGGTTACGTTCTTAAACCCAGCACTGAGATGGTTGCTTTCTTTCCCTTGCAGGCTTATTAAAGAGGTAAAACAACTAAAAATATAAGACAAACTATAATAAAATATTTAAATGAGATTGAGATGGATATAAAACACTAGAGATCAATAAAAAACACATTAGTATTTGATAAATTTTAAGAGATAAAGTTTTAAGCCTAGAGATAGAAAGTATTTATACACACACAGAGAGTGATTAAACAGAGTGGTAAAAATCAATGCCTGCCCTAATCTTTCATTCCTACTTCCTTATAGGCCAGAGCGCTTCTGTAGACTCAGGGCACCTTTTGTAGACTCAGTCCTGGCCTAAGCCTTTATCTGTCAGAGGAATCCTAGGATTCTTTTGCTGCTTATCAGGTCCAGATCCACTTTTCTGATGATATCCAGAATGTTCCATAATTCCAAGATTTACTTGTATTGAGGTATAAATTGTGTTGCCCTCTTTCTTCAAATATGTGGAAGTCCTGAGTACCTGTGAATGCAATTATTTGGCAATAGTGCTATTACAGATATGTATGATGTTAAAATGAGGTCATAGGAGTAGGGTGGACTCTAAAACCAATGACTATGTTCTTAAGAGAAATAAGGGAATTGACACACACAGAGACACCAAAAAGAAAACACTATATGAAGAGACAGAATTACACAAGAAGAATATCATGAAAGACAGGCAGGATTGGGAAAGATGTAGCAACAGCTAAGGACTGCCAAGGATTTCTGCCAGCCACATACAAATTTAAAAAAGCTTGGATCTGGATGGATTCAGTACTGAATTCTATGAGAACTATAGGAAAATCCCAACACTAGTAATCCTGAAGCTTGTTAATGAGATCGAAAGGGAGGGAGTATTCTCAAAGTCACCTCTGGAAGCTAGCATTATAGTGATTCTAAGACCAGACAAGGACTCAACCAAAAAAGAAAACTATAGCTGGATCTTTTTAATGAATATAAGTGTAAAAATTCTTTAAAACCTACTGGGAAACAGAATGAAAAAAAATCATCAAAAATATCATACATTATAACCAAGTAGGCTTTATTCCTGGTATGCAAAGATGGTTGAAGATATGAAAATCAATACATGTAATATATCACATAAACAGAAGCAAGGATAAAAACCACATGATCATCTCAATAGGCACAGAAAAAGTCTTTGACAAAACCCATCATCCTTTTATGATTAAAAACACTGAAGAAATATATAAAGATTTTATATTAATCTGAAGAAGGCATTTGTGACAAATCTACTGCCAATATCAGATTAAATGGGGGAAAAACTAAAAACTTTACCTCTAAAATAAAGACCAAGGCAGAATTTCCATGATCCCACTGCTGTTTAACACAGCACTCAAAACATTAGCCTGAACAACTAGGCAAGAAAAAGAAATGAAAGGGATATGTATAGGAGAGGAAAAAGTCAAATTATCATTATTTGTAGAAGACGTGATCCTTTACATAGAAGACCCAAAAATCCACCAAAATCCTAGAATTAATAACCAAATTCAGAAGCAAAGATAAAGGCCACATATAACCACACAAATGGCAGGATACAAAATCACCAAAAAATCAATAATGAGCCCACTGAAAAAGAAATTAGGAAAAAAATGACACAATAGCACCAAGAAAATTTAAATACTCAGGAATTAACCTAAGAAGTAGAAGTCATATGCAATGAAAAGTACAGCATTCTATAAAAGAAAATTGAAGAAGACATTAGAAAATGGAAAGATATCCCAAGTTCCAGGATAGGTAGAACCAATAGAGTCAAATGATTCTACTACCAAAATTGATACATAGATTTAATGCATTCACAATTAAAGTACCACCAGCAGTCTTTGCAGAACTGGAGAAAACAATAAAGTTCATTTGGAACCAGAAGATCCCAAGAAGCAAAAGCAATCCCACTAGAAGATAAAATAGGTAAAACTCTTGCAGCTATAGGGATAGGTAAAGACTTTCTGAACAAAACTCCAGTTGCACAAAATAATGTCAATAATCAATAAATGGGATCATATCAAATTGAAAAACCAAAAACCTAAAAATCTCAGTAGATAAAAAGACAGAGAATGAGAAAAAAAATTTTTATCAGGTATTACTCCTCAGGAAAATAATATGTAGAATATATAAAGAAGTGAAAAAATAAACCCCTTAAAATAAAACCCTAGTCAAAAATGGGCAAATGACATGAATAGAGACTTTACAGAAGAACAAATAGTAAATAAACATATGAAGAAATGTTCAGCATTATTGACCAATACAGGGGTATCCATTAACATAATGCTGAGATTTCATTGTACCCTGAAAGAATAGCTGTTGTCAAGAAATAAAATAATAATAAATGCTAGTGAGGCTGTGAGGGAAACAAATTCTACATTATTGGTGGGAATGTAAACTAGTAAAAACATTATGGAAATCTGCATAGAGATTTCTCTGAAAATTAAAGCTAGAAATTCTATTTGACCCAGCTATACTCCTATGTACCCTCCTAAAAGAGTTAAAAGACGTCACACCATAATGATGTATGTATACCTGTGTTTATAGCAGCACAATTCATAATAGCTAAATCCTGGAAGCAGCTGTAAGTCCATCAACAGATGACTGGATAAGGAAAATGTGTTATTTATAAACAATTGAGTACTACTGTGCCAAAAGAAGCATAACTTTGAGTTATTTGTAGGAAATAGATGCACCTAGAGATTGTAATGTTAGGTCAATTAAATCAGATACACAAACTTAAATAATGCATGGTTTCTCTTATGTGATAAATTCAATTATAAATAAAGAACAAAATAAAAGGTAGATAATAGAAGCAGAGAGATAGAACTTAAATGGAAAGGTCCTAAAGAGACTAGGGAGGAGGATGGGAGGAGAGGGAAAGGGTATGAAAAAAGGAATTAAAATGTTCATGTACCAACTCCACACAAGGAATGTGAACATTTGTACTGCAAACATATACTAATGGGAATAAATTTAGGAAATAATGAAATGTTAACAAACTCTTGAAATTTTATATTTCAAATGACTTAATTGTTCAACCCACACAGTCTCATATCTGTTATATAATGCAGAAAAAAAGAATTATTATAATTCCTTACATATACACTGAATTTCATTTTGTACTGTGCAGTTACTCTAACCAGAATGGAAGGAAGAAGTAACATTTATTGTGCTCCCAACATTACATACAAGGACAATGTTTATTTCAAAAAGTTAAATGAATTTTCAGTCAGTCATTTTAGTTATTAAAATCTTCAGACAATTTCTGAGTATTTATTTCTTTATTGAAAGGAAATTGTTTCCTTCCCTTTACCTGGCAAGAAGTGGAAATCATATTTGCTTCTTTAATAATAAAACATAACATGAAAAAATAAAATAAAAGCTGGCTAAAATATATGCTTTATTAGCTTATCACTAACTATTTCTGTAACACACTTTTAGTTATATAAATTATTTACAAAGTGAATTTACTATGGCTTGAGGATTGTACATAGAAGTTAATGCTAACAAAGCTCACAGTGACCTTGATACTATTCTTGATGTTTTCATAGTTGAACAGCCCCCTCTTCCCAAAGACTATTTGATCCCATTACATAATCTATGCTTTGAAAGAATCCACAGAAAAATAGTTTCTTTTTCTTTGTATATTGAGTCGTGAATGCTGCTCTTTCTGAGGGGATTTCTTAGAAAAAACAATGGGAGCTGGTTGTCGATGCTTGTTCCTTTGAGTGGTGATTCAGCAAGCTACTCCAAATAGAAGAACATGAGGATAAGGTACAGCAGATAAGGATTAGTGACTTCACTTCTTAGTCTAATGGTGTTTGTTCTTCATTATCACTGTCAAATCTCACCTTTGAAATTCCCATTATTATAAAATATCACTTTGGGGGAAAGAACTATATTTAAACTAATAAACTACAAATTAACTGTAGAGATAGATGGGTAGCTGCCAAGAGGTAGTGGAGAGTGAGAACAGGGTATGCCTCTGTTAGTAAAAGGGGTAAAAAGGTGGGTGAATGGGTGGATGAGAGGGGATAAATGACATAGTTTTGATATAGGAGAAATATAACTTCCAACCTGATAGGTGTCACATATTCTGAATTTACTGGGCCAGGTGAAACCAATCATAATGCAATCTCCTGTTTAGAATTTTTTTTTTAATTTTAAAGATAGTAAAATCCAACAAAACAAGACAGAACAAAGCCAATCAGAACAATGCAGCAACTTCAAAGCAGGATACTGGGAAAACAATAACAGCTACGATAGCATGTCTTATTATCTTCACAATAGTTGTCCATTCCATCAGGTATAGCAAAATCAAACCAAAAACAAAACACTATGAAACAAATCAAAACAGAATATCGAATAAAACAAAACAATTAATCAGAACAAAGCAAAACAGTGAAAACAATATTGGACTTCAAAGACAAGATAGAAGAGAATCCCCCATATTTGCTGTATTGTATTCTATCATCCTCCCAAGAGATGCTCAGACCGCTGGACCCAGACCCGCATAATCAACCAAACAGTACAGGCATTTATTTGCTTTATGTGCCTTAGCTGCTATCAACTCAGGCTGACCTTGGAACCATGGGAAGGGGTGGAATATGGACGGTGTTTGAGTCTCAGCCCTCATTCAGATAAGATCACAGGAGGTGCTGACTTTTCTTTCCCTGGAACATGTGAGGCTTGTGCAACTAACCAGGAAGGCTGGTTAGTTGATCTCTTGGTTGGTCCCCCAAGTCCCAGCATGATCAATTCTCAGGAGATTTTGACTTTTCTTAATCACAATACAATCTCAAGTTATTATTTATCCCTGAAGGAGGAATGTAGGCCTGGCCATTGCATCTTTGTCTTGAGACCTAACGTTTAACAGATGTGCCTCCAGCCACAGTTCTGGTGTGTTCTCATCTTTTGCTTCTCTTGAAAGGTCTTGATTTTTTCAAGACCTGTCCCTGCCTGACTGCCTATTAATTCTTGTTTAACTTAGCTGCCTATAATAGTTTGATAGTTTTAAAAAAGTACTGTAACATGGGCACAATAAATTTTTATGAGTTAGAAATAATGTAGTGTTTTTAAAAATGTAGCTGTGAAAGTAGATTTCTGACCACTGTTGGGCTGGACCAAATCTTCCAGTCAGTATGATTTTGTTTTTTTGAAGAAAAGACTTAAACACTCAGACTGCTGAGCATAGTATTCCATGTATTTAATCCCAGGACTCCAGGAGGCAGAGGCAGAGGCAGAGGCAGAGGCAGAGGCAGAGGCAGAGGCAGAGGCAGAGGCAGAGGCAGAATGATTTCAAGTTTGAACCAATCCTGGGTGACTTATTGAGACTATTAAAATAAAATAAAAAAATAAAGAGAACAAGGATTTAGCTTAATGCAAAGACTCTAGGTTTTGATCTCTAGCACTGCAAAAACCAAAGAAACACCGCAAACAGTTTAGTATCTAATGAATATAAGACCTTATGTATCATCAGAAAAAAAGGAATGCTACATCAGACCAGACAATTATCTATTTTTTTGAATGAAAACTTTATTGTTCAAACCACACATTTTCCAAATTTGTTTCTTCATTAAAAAATGTGGATTAAAATTTCAAGCTCTCTAATATCTAAAATTCTATAAAAGAAAATATGTGTTTAAAATTTCAAGAAAGTTACCATTGTGGCAATTTATGAGGACGCTGCAGACAGAAAACAAAACAAAACAAAAAAGTCCTACTGAAATCTCACTTATTTAATTTTATGTTTTCCTAAAATACAAAAAAAATATACTTTACAGATCTTGATTTTCATCTCACAGAGTAAATAAAACAATATAATTTATTTTATGAACCATCAATTTTATTTTCCCTATCTTTACATAGCATATTTGAAATGGCTTTTTTCTGTCATACATGGTATAAAAACATAAGTATATGTATCCAAGTGCACAGATAGTTTGTCAGAAGAATTCAAAATTGCTGTTATTTGGCAAGCTAATATAACAATGGACTTTTAATGTTTATGAGTTGATTCAACAGAATAGATTTTAATATTGCAAAGAGAAAATTACTAGATGGAAAGGTTACTGCTTTTGCTTCTGTTGCCACATTAACCACCTGGTATTAGAATTAAAATTTTAAGTTATCAATATGTATAAAATTTTACATAAATAATAATGTCAATTTATTAGTGCCAGTTATGATCTGTGGCTACTATTAGAATGTCACATACCTTTCCTGAACCTTGGGCTACTCGTTTAGAAACAGAAAACTGAAAATTACTATGCAAGTTTCTTGATTAGTTAAAGGTAACGTGTTGATGCCTGGCAGAAACATCACAGATTCGTTAAGTTGTAACTTAACATATGGTTCATAAAGATACTGGTAGACACTATCGATTAATTTCAGCATTTTAAATTTTCAAGGTAAAATTTGCCTTGTTTATAGAAGAAGAAGCCAGCTTAAAATAAATTCTTAGTCTTCTTTGGTTAACATCTGATTTTTCTCTATGAAGAGCTTTGGAGTCTGAGTTGGTTTCATTAATCATCAAATAACATTTTCTAGGTTTATAAAGATATTATGCCAAGTCCTGCTGTTTTTGCATGGGGATTTCAGATTTTTGGAAAAATATCTTTGAAAGGTAATATTTATAGATCTGTGGTTTCTGGAACCTGCTGCTGGTAAATGGTTTTCTTTCATTTGCTTTGCATGCTATAACACATTTCTTTGGGCAACAGTCATGCCTTCTGCATTTTTGTACTCTCTAACCCTTCTTCTCAGTGTGTCCTTGATTAGGGATTAAAGAATCAGAACTGAAAGAGAATATTTGATACACCAAATGGCAGTCCTCATGCAGTATTTTTAAAAGTACATTCAGTGTTTTGGGATAGCTCTTTAAGCACAAAAGGATTCATTCCCTGAGTTTTTGAAAGAGATTTCAAAGGACTTCAAGTTGAATTTGCTAACTAGAAGCCTCCCCAAAATTACAATAATCTAGGATTTAAAGTTGCTATTATTGGGTAAGCTAACATAAAATTGGAATTTTAATTTTTATGGGTTGATTCAATGGATTTTTAATATTGCAGAAAGAAAAGTATTAGATGAAAAGTATTTATAACATATGTTTATATATTTTTAAAATTAATTTTTCACATTTAACTATATTGTCACTAAAATTTTTACCCACTGACTTTAATCTGTTCTTTTGAATTTAACAGACCTAAGCTTAGTTCAGATTTTCCAAAAGGCGTCCTTTAAATATTTAAGAAATCAATTATCTCAGCACACACACATCGTACTTCTATAGTATTATACATATATATATATATATATATATATATATATATATATATATAATTTATTGTTTTCCAAGTTACATATCCCTAGGTTGTGTAGGTGGTTTTTCACATAACAAAGTTTTGTTTCCTTGTTCCTTCTAGGTGTTATCAGGATTACCAACATCTTTCTTGAGATATAATAAAATTTGAAACACCTCAAGGATTCCAGAAGACAGGGTTCTGTTCTTTCCTGTATTCAAGCCCCACAGTTATATTAAGTCGTCCCACAGTTATTGGCTGATGAAACTATTTGTTACTCACTTTTCATAGGCATTGAGTGTATTAATGCTGTTAGAAATCCATTATAATGTTTGGCAAAATGTCTTAACTGAGCAAAGAATTAAACATATGTTTTATTGTCACAAAGACATCAATATACATGTAATTCTGTTTTAAATGTTCTAATATTTCCTTTGAAGTGAAAAACATTTTATAATTATTTATTAACACTAATTAGATATGTAGGCTGAAGCAATGCTAACAAATTTTTTAGCTCAGAAACATATTAATATCTTTTGGTAATTTTGCCCTTAGTTAAATTAATGGGGTAATTAAAAAAAGATTGGATGATTTCTCATTATCATGGGGCTAGTTTGTCTAAAACCCGGGGAATAAAGGTTTGATTTAAAGAGCTCTTTGCACAGGGACTTGAAGAAACAAACATCTTTGATTACAAAATTCCTGCTGATTTTTTTTCTCTCCTCAACACTATGATGTTTGTAATTTGTTAAATTGATCATATTCAGAGGCAGAAGTAGAACATATAGACATGCTTCAAAAAAAGCAAGTCAACCAATAACAAGACACACAATGTTTAAATAACTTTCTTAAAATCAAATTGTAATAACTTTTCACCTTATGTTAATTGGTTAAGGAAAACTGCCCAAGGTTGATAAGGACATCATTTTATTGGGGAATAAATTTAAACATTATCTATAAGGGGGATAGGGATGTTTCAAAAGGTGCTTGTTCATGCCAATGTTACATATATACTCACCACATACATTAGTCAAGGTTTTCAAGAGGAACAGAGCAAATAGAATGTATATGTAATTATAAAGGGATTTATTAGGTTAACTTAAATGTGATCAGAGACTGGATAGT
This sequence comes from Hydrochoerus hydrochaeris, assembly GCA_004027455.1. Taxonomy (NCBI): domain Eukaryota; kingdom Metazoa; phylum Chordata; class Mammalia; order Rodentia; family Hydrochaeridae; genus Hydrochoerus; species Hydrochoerus hydrochaeris. Next base: position 109,145 of record PVLA01004878.1, read on the forward strand.
TTCACAATGGCTGTCTGCAAGCTGGTGAGCCGAAGACAGCAATAATTACTTAGTCTAAACTGGAAGTCTATAACATGAAGGAACAGTGGTGGAGCCCCTGTCTGAAGCTGAAAGCCTGGAAACTCCCCTCTGTTGAAAGGCTGAAGAAGCTTTAGTTTGAGGTCTATGGGTCATGGTGGCAGTAATAAACACACTCAACAAGAACCTAGCTTGCATGCTACATGGACAAGCATCCCTCTACTTGTGCTTTTTGTTTTATTCAGATTTTCAGCCTATTTGGGAGGTCTTCTCCCACTTCAGTGATCCGTATAATGCTCCTTGCTAGGAACACTGATATAGACACACTCAGAAGTATGCTTCACAAATTTTCTATTCAACTTTCAAGCTAGTCAAGTTGACAAGATTAACCATTATACCATGTTAAGTATTCCATCAATTGATAGGTGGCCAAGTCTCATGTACAAAGTTAAGGGGAGGTTTGTTTTTTAATTATAAACTAATTTTATGCATAATGCTGAATCCCAGCGTTTGATGGGCCTATGTATCACCTGGGATTCTACTTAGGCTGTGTGTTCTGATGTGGATCTTTCCTGTGTCTTAAGACTTTGCACCACTTCCCGGGGATGTCTATTCTCTTAGTCTGCTCTGTAGGCCACAAGTTAGCCAACATTTTCAGAGTTTGCTATACAGTATCACGGTCACTTGGTATTGAAGTCCCTCACATATACTTTTAATAGGTATTATCTATTTATTGTAATTATTCTTAGGCAAACCAACCCTGATACTGTTAACCACTTTTCAGGCATGTGATCACTGTTTCATCTAATCAGCCAGATTTTCTCCAATGACTGCTATTCAATAAAAAAATTCAGCATTTCTCATTCAATTACTAATCAAGTGTCTGCATCTACTTTCATAATTATATAATATATAATTGTATAATGTGTTAGTACAAGTCAATTTTTCAAAAATCTTTAGTGTTATCAGTTTTGTAGGCTTGAGATGGCCATTCCATAAGATGGAATCTTGGCATTTTCCTAATGGATCAGCATGTTAGATAGTTTTTCATGTACACCTTTTTCATTTTTATTTATTTTTGGTGCCAAGGGTTGAACTCTGGACCTTGCACTTGCCATATAGGCGCTTATGCCTCTGAGATATATCCCTAATCCCTTGGCCGTTTGTTTTACAATTATTTTTTTGTTTATTTGAAATATATTTGGTGCTGCTATATGAAGCAGAATTCTAACTTTATTTCTTATTATAATGGGTAGACTCTTTACCTTGTACCATAATTTTTCTGCACTGATTTGAAAGGACATTTAGTTCAACTGGGTTTTCTTACATGCATAGGAACATAGCACCCACTGATTTATTTAAGTAGTCTTATTTATTACAACAAATCCAAATAAGGTAGGCTTATTTACATTTTCTAATTATTTGTGAAAGAGTAAATGTAATTATATCAGTAGACTTGGCTTGGCTTTTTTCCTTTGTTTCATGTTTTATGTAGAAAAACAGTTCAACAAGAGCATCTGGCTTATTCAAATTAAGTTTTATAGTTAAAGTTTCCTTATTTCTGTGGTGGTTTGTAGGTTTAATGGATATTTTAAAATTTTGATTTGTGAAAACAAATTCAAGTACCTTGATAATGAAAACCATTTTTATCTTAAGGTTAATATTTGTCACTTATTTGACAAATAAATTGAATGGTTTATTTGGTTTTTAATATACATGCTCAGCATTTAATTACTCTCAGTTATGAGAACTCTGATAATTATAGTTTTCCCTTTCATTTCTTATAATTGTTTGATTTTTATGGACAATAAAAGCCATCTCACACAGTTTAATGCTTTCATAACATTTGTAACGCTTGTTATTTTTCTCTGCCAAGTTCCATTTGTATGTCATTAGGTTTTTCAGTTTATGAGCCTATACTTAAAATTTAATATATTAGTTTTATATGGAGGAACAAAAGATAAGTGAAATTTTTTGTAATTTATGCACGTGTGTTATGTGTTTTAAAAAATCATTTATTTTTTGTCTCCCACTGGACTATAAATTTCATAAGAAATAGGGCTTCTGTTTGGTTCAGTGCCACATAATAAGTGCTCAGTAAATATTTATCATAGAAATGAATAAATATTTTAAATCCATGACATTGATGAGAGACATTTTTAAGCTAGTGGATTTGACTCATAGCAAAACAGTATTGTTAACATGTAACTTTTAAGATACTAAAAAAATATAGCTCTCCTAGGGATACAGAATGAACATATAAAGTTTTATTTGGTTTATTAAAAAGAAAAGTAGTAGGATAATTACTTTGATAAAGATGATAAGAAATATTTGAAGAAATGAATGGCTATAGACTTAAGAAAATTTAAAAAGCATTTGCTGGCTGAATTATATGCTAAGCTGGTTGATGTTTTATGGGCAGCATAAGCATCATATTTGAGGTTGTCTTTTCTGTTGGAAGTAAATCATTTGCATGACTAATGGACAAAAATTACAAACATGGATAGCAGATAGATGAATCCAACAATGGTACACTTCCATAGATGATCAGATAATTCTGAGATATACCTTTTAAACAGTGCTCCAATGTGATATCAACAAGACATCCTGAATTTCATTTGTCTATTTTAAAATGTTGGATAGTTTTTCTTGTCAGAGTAAATATGTTACCTGGAAGAATTACATTCTTTTAAGTCTGACAGCGTTTTTTGCCAGTCAAAAATCACTAAAGTCATTACTGTTCCTTTTTGTACACTGAAATGTTATATTTTTCTATTCAGAAGTTCAACTGTTAACTAATGGCTAAAGACTTGACATATCATATAAATGTATCAGAATTTTTATATGTCTCTTGGTAGTCCTTAAATACTATCATAAGATCTTAAGTGTTATCAGAGTATTTCTTCTGTTAAAAACCTTGAAATAAGAAAGAAAAATTATGCCTCATTGGAGATCAGCAAAGGCTACTATGATTTTAGAAGATACAGAAGGAACTTTCTGCTGGTTGAAGCTATTGTGGATCTATTTGGACCATAGAAGAAAATTCTAGAGGAAAGATGCAATTTGGAAATAAGACCACAGAATTAGCCTACTCACGAGTATAAGCAGAGAATAATTCTAATACTTGGCTTGAAAATTTGAAAGAGATAAAGTGAATTCCAATGGTAAATATACTTATGTAAACATGGTAAAGCTTTCAAATATGAATTTATGAAAGGCAGTTTTTGAAATATGCACTTTTTGGTAACCTGTTATAGATTATGAATTTTATGTTATTAGCAAAAAATCTATTATGCACATAATGGTTGTTCAGTGGAAGAAAGAGAAATCATGGGATTGAAAATTTATACACATAGCAAATTTTTCTTATCAGGTTGATGCTAATATATTTGCTTAGGGTCTTGGCTTAAATTTTTTAATTTCCATAGAGCTGGCTTTTACTTTAACCAGCACATTGAAAGAGCAGGGTTTTCTGAGTGAAGTAATGAGGAAACTTTTTTTCCTCATTATTTTGTTACAAATCACCTTAGTGTGGTTTGTCCTTGAAAAATGTTCCGCTGCTTAGCTGATCATTTTCAGATAATAAAAATATTTGTGTTGTTCCCCAAGTAATATGAGTTCTGTAGTGAATGTATCCACTTGAATCTTCTCTCCAGCCTACCTGCAGTCCAAGCCTTCTGTGGGTGGGAAGCCTCTAGTAGAAAAGAGGAAGTGGTTGGTTTCATTTGGTTTCTAACAACTCTCCTTCCTTGTGTAGGCAGTGGAGATTTCTAACTACTTTGTGGTTGAGGGTAGGAAATGAGAGGCTATAGTCATGAAAATCTTTTCCTGACCGGACTTTGCTTTTTCCCAGCAGTGATAACTTACTCTCTTAGGCAGACCTTTTGTGAGTTTATTTGAGGCCACATAACACTAGGAATCTCTTATCTCTGGTTCTAGAATACCCTCCTCCCCATATTGCAAAAGATTCTTTGTTGAGGTCTCATCACTTCTCCAAGCAGTTCTCAGAGGAAAAGTAATTTTAAGGTAGCATCAGAGAAGTTCTGTTGTGTCTTCTGCTGCCATTTTTGATCTAGTATTCACATGGATGATTCTAAATTAATTCAGGATCTATTTTTACTTTGGGGAAATACAAATTTCATAGGAAGAAAGCATGATTACATCAATTCTCAGTGTTCTGAGTGATCCAAATGTGTACCTATTAGGGCAGAAAATTGCTTGAGTGTTAAGACCGCATCCCACCAAAGGACATGTGAGCCTCATGTAGGAAAAACTCTATGGCCTGTGGAAAGCACCTCCTGGGATCTAGGTCCAGGAAAGAAAGCATTAGCACTTGTGCCTCAAATGATGACTTAAAAAAAGGATTGACCTTGATATAAGAGGAGACTGATCATTACTTACAAATAGTGCAGAGATCATACAGAATGCTTCCCAGATCTTACTGTTGTTTACTTGAGATCTACATTCCCATTGGATACTTGATCAACTTCATGAGCAAGATTTCCTTTATTGCTTATTATTCAGACTAAGAAACACTAAAGGTTTCCTGTGATAAGATATATAACGTTCACTTAGGAGGATAAGATAAATACAAAAGTATGACTTTATATTATGAATATTATATATGTCTCTAAAGACAGTGCTAAATTGTGTATGGGTTGTAAATTGTGCTTGAGTTCACAAAACAGGAAAATATCAGGGAGAGTAGCAGAGGGAGAGAAATGAGATGCACAGCCTTCCTTGATTCCCTTATATGTGCTTTTGACAGTATTTGACACAGGTGACTGCTCTCTTCTTCATACATTCACCTTCCTTGGTCCCCTTTGCCTCTCATAACTCTCTTTCCTTGGAAGCTTATTAGGTATGAGGACCTCCTTTTCTTTTATTATTTGGTGGCTTCAGTATTCTTCTCCCATCTTCCCAAGTCTGTATAGTCTCTGAGAGTCATCTCATTTCCTAAATTAATGTTGGCACTTTATATTTAAATCACCTTCTCACTGGGCAAGGGGCTCTGGATGTGAAATGGAGAAATTTCTGGGAAGATGGCTAAATAATAATTTTGGTTAAGTAATAATTTTGGAATGGCTACCATAGTATATCTTATTATCTTTGAAATAGCTGCTCATGCCATCAGATACAATAAAATCAAATGAAACAAAACAGAACAAAATGTAACCCAACAAAATAATGAAAATGATACAGGACTTAAAAACAAGACAATAGGGAATCAAAAATCACCACCACCCACAGAAGGAGATCCCCCATAGATGCTACATTGTGTATTGTTATCCTCTGAATAAATGACTAGAGTACAGCTTTAGACCTGCAAAACCAGTGAAACACTAAATACTATAAGTATCTAATTGTGTTTCACCTCAATAGCTGTCATCACAGCCTGTATTTTTCCAGATCAGCTGGTTGCTTTCTGTGGAGGGGTAAGGGGAACTTGGCTCTTCTTGTTTCCCAGTCCATGTGCTGGAAGGGGCTGGCATCTAGTTCTCCCTTTAGTGGTGCGCACAGGGCTCTGATTTGCAGGGAAGGCTTGCTTCTTGTTGATTTCTTGTTCTCTTCCCCCACAGTCTGCCAATGGTGTTGACTCCTGGGAAAAGGCTGGCCTCTGGCTCTCACCCAAGTGGCCTGTTCATGCCTCTGATTCACAGGGAGGGCTTTCTTCTTGTCAGTTACTATATTTTCAGGCTTATTCAACTCCTAAAATTCTCTCAACCTTTCTCATTTATTTAGTTTCAGTCATCCAGTGGCACTCATCTACAAAGAACAGAACAGATTCATCTGCTTACCAAGAAACTTATAATTATGACTTATTAAGTGTGTATGATGTTGCATACATGTGGCTAAGTGCTTTCCATTTCATTTCCTTCTGATAATAAATTTAGTTTAAGTTATTTTCATATTAAATAGATGAAGAAGCTGAAGCATGTTAAGTTGTAAGCAGCTTGACCATCCTCTCCTTGCTGTACTAAATGGTGGAGAGGTGAGTGATATTCAGGTCCTCTAACTCCAAAACTTATGGCCAATACTATTTGCTCTGCAGACTATGCTGTCCTGGCAAAAAGAAAACATTGATAAGAAGCAAGATGGGGTAGATAGGTTTTTGAAACCAGAGGCTTTCTAGAATGAATTAGCTTACAGGAAGCTGACCAACACTTACTGAAGAAGATAGACAGGTACCCTCTGAAGCTAGAATTCAATAGAAGGAAACAATACAAACAAACTCATGAAAACAGAGATTTTAATATTCACATAGTCTCTTTGAGGCATGACTCCCTTAATTTCAAAATTAAGTAGGCACTAAGGACATTAATAGTCCAGTGTTATAAGGCTTGATATTACATTTAATTGATTTCTATAGCTACAAAGGAAGGCTATGTTTGACAACATTTTAATTTTCATTATATAGATGATATGGTGGGCAGGACCAGTGTGTGCTAAGTAATCACCAGTGTTAAACCTTGCAGTATGTGCAAGAGGAGTGAATTTTAATGCATTGGAGAAGGCCTGAAACAACATTGCCTGGAAAATGAAGTACAGTCAACTTTATATTAGAAGTAACTGCATTAATAGAGTGTGGTTAACTACTCAAGGTTTATCCAAGAGTGTCTGCAAGATGCAGGGAGAGAGGAAACACTGTGTATTCATTAACTCAGCCACCATAACAGAGTACCACAAAATTGGTGGCTCAAGCATCAGAAATTCATTTTCTTACAATTGTGTGGACTAGAAATCCAAGATCAAGATACCTTTGGGGCGGATTTCTATGAAGTCCTTTTCTTGTGTCCTCAGATGGTGGAGAGGGACACTTTATAAGACTACCAGTCTCATTGGATTAGAGCCTTACTGTTATGACCTCACTTAACTTTATTGTTTCTCTACTGGCCCTATATCCAAACACAGTCAATGTTAGAACTGTGTTAGGGTTGTAACCTTGGGATTTGAGAATGAGAGAATACAGTTTGTGACACTGAAATCCACGTGGTAGACTGCTCTGTGTTTTGGAGTGCTTAGGGGGCAGTGTCACTCTGAACCAAAATCTGGCTCTACAAAGAGAAAGAGCTCATGGGCTTATCCCACCCTACGTCTTAGAATAATCTCTCAGGGTTCAAAATTGGTATGTTAATACCAACAGCTATATCTTGGTTCCTTTCCTCTCATTGCTGGGACAAAATCACCCAACACCCCAAATGAAGGAAGAAAAGGTTTATTTAGCTTATAGTTTTTGGACGTTTCAGTCCATAACACCTGAGTGCAAGGCAGGGTGGCATGGTACTGGGGCAATACTTCAAGGCAGCAGCCAGAACAAAGAAGGGGGGAACAAGCCTCTTTTCTTCCCTTATATTGTACACAAGCCATTTAGCAAGGCAGGTGTAGCACTCATAATATGTGTGCCCTCCTCTTGCACAGGAGAAGGAAATTTACAAAATAAGGTTCCTGGCCCCCTACTGAGTCTCTCAGTAAAACTTCTGAACTCAAGTTGACAGTGTATCAACCATAACAAGCTATTTCACAGGATTGTTGAAAAGATTAAATGAATGAACACATAAAAAACACATAAGATATTTTCTGGCACACAAGAAAACTCAGAAAATCTAAGTTATTATTATTTTTATTGTTGTTATTGGACAGGTTTTAGCTTTGACTGAATTAGGCAATGTATTCTATGCTAGAATTTCAAAAAAAGTGTGAAGAATGTTACAGGAAGGTGAAGTTTGTATTATAGATCTTAGAAAGATTGTACTGAGACCCTGAATTTATTTAGAGTATAAAGGTCAACCAGTTACCTGTTTCTAAGAAGTAAGAATAATGTGAAAAAAATTGATTTTGTTCATAGCTGCTTGTTTCTGCAAATGTCAGTTTTATAAAGAATTTACAAGGGTGCAATAACAGTAAGTTAATTATATCTTGAAATATGTAAATAGCAGTCAATGACAGTGTGAAAATCTAGATGAAGTAAAATTTTTTCACAAAAACCGTATTTTTTATTTTAAAGAGGAAAAAATAATAAAAGCAATGATGCCAAATTTTATATTAAGATAATAGGAAATTAACAATGGTTGATATATTGTGTATTGTTATCTTCAAAGTAGTTGCTCAGATTACAAGATACAGACATGCAAAACTGATCAAACACTGTAAGCACAAGCCATTCTCTTCAATGAAGTAGAGGAAATTAGTAGTATTACAATCTTAGCTATTATATATATCTATACATTTTTCCCCTTCCTTCTTTTCTCCTTTCTCCCATTCCAGCTGTTCTTTCCTTTTGAGTAGTTCCTTTCCCTTTCACAATATCTATTGTAGATTTTGGATCTTATTTAACTCTTTCAGTTTCTTATACTAGGGAGACAATATGATGTTTACATATGTGATCCTGATTTATTTCGCTTATAAGTATTGTTTTCAGTTGTATCCATTTGCCTTTTTTTTGGAACCAGGGATGGAAATTATGACTTCATGCTTGCCAGGCAGGTGCTTACACTGCTGAGCTAAACCCTCGGCCGCCATTTACTTATAAAAGCCTTATGTTTACCTTTCTTTATAGCTGAGTGGTACTGCATTATATAAAAATATCACCTCGTTTTTATCTACTCCTCAGTTGATGGGCATCTCAATTGTTTCCAATAATTAGCTATTACAAATTGTGCTACTATGAACATAGGTGCACATGTATCATGGTGCTATGATGGTTTAAATTCTGAGAAACTATCCAGAAGAGGAATAGATGGGTGGTATGGAACCTCTAATCCATTTTTTGTAAAGGAATCTCCATACTTATTTCCACAATGGTTTGTACCAGTCTACACTCCCACCAGCAGTGAAGGATTCCTTTTTCTCCACAGTTCCACCAACAATTGTTATTTGTTGATTTCTTGAGGATATCCATTCCTTTTGGAGTGAGATGGAATCTCAGTGTTGTTTTAATTTGCATTTCTGGAATGACCAATGATGCTGAATATTTTTTCATTTATTTCTTTGCCATTTGTATATCTTCATTTAAGATGTGTGTATTCATCTCAAATGCCCATTTTTGGGATGGGTCTTTGAATTTGGGAGTCCTGATTTTTTTCAGTTATTTATATGTTCTAGATAGAAGTCAGTTGTGTGAGGAACAGTTGACTAAAATTTTTTCTAACTCTGTGGATTTTCTTTTCCCTCTGTTACTGATTTATTTTTATGTGCAAGAACCTTTTAAGAAAATGAGATCCCAGTTATTGATTCTTTGAAGTACTTCCTGTGCAGTTTGGTTTTTGTTCATGAACTGTTTGCCTACCCCTATGTCTTTGAGATTTCTACTTACTTTCTCCTCCAGTAGATTTAGTGTTCTTATTTTAAGATTTAGGTCTTTGATCAATTTTTAATATTTTTTATTTAAGAGAAAAAAAGATACAGAAAATAAAAACAAAAATCAAAGGAGACAAACAACACCAAACCAAAACAATAACAATATAGGCTTTCAAAACAAGATGATAGGACTTTAACAATGGTTGTTATATTGCATATTGTTATCTTCAAAAAGATTGCTCAGATTACCAGATATAGACATGCAAAACTGATCTAATCATATGAGTATAAACTGTCCTTTTCCAAGAACTAATGGAATTAGTAGTATAGTCATTTTAGCTATCTTCTGTACATCTATATGCAAATTTATGTCTTTTTCCTTTTTTTCTTCTTTCCTCCTTTTCCCTATCTTTGATCCATTTTGACTTTACTTTAATATATGATGATAGACATGGATCTAGTTTTAGTCTTTGGCATGTGGTAAGCCAGTTTTTCCAGCATTTTCATATTTATTAAAGAGGCTATCTTATCCAGTGAACATGCTTGGCTCCTTTGTCAAAGTTAAATTACAAAAATCATATTATTAGTTACATTTTTTAAGAAAATATATATGTAAAATTTTAGGAAAATTAGACAGGATATTGCAGTATGGTTTCTGATATTTAAATCACTGTAGACTTTTGCATTAAGTTAATCCTCCCTAATGAAATAGCTCATTAGGATATTACTAGGGTTGAATTAAATGGTTTTCTGTAAGGAACTGTCTTAATGTAATATTTATATTATGTGAATGATTAAAGAGGATGAGAAGGAAGCCACAATGTCACCTTGAAAGTCACATACCGTCAGTTACATTACTTGTCTTTCTTTGCATGCCAATCACTAGTTTAACTTGTAGCCAAAAGGATTTTTTAAGGGGAGTATTGTTAGTAAATTCACAGACTTATTTTAAAGTCAGTACGACATGTATTAAGTTTTCTCAGCATTCCTGGTCTTTACCACCTCAGTAACAAAGTTGAGGGACGGTGTCACATGCCCAGTAGAATAGATCCATAATATAACATTATTTAGGGAGTGGAGATAAAAAAGAAGGAATCTGAGAGAATCAGAATTTCTAAACTAGGTGTGTGTGTGTGTGTGTGTGTGTGTGTGTGTGTGTGTGTGTGTTAGCAGGAGAGGAGGCATAGGTACTGTCAGGGAATGAGGAGGACCCTGGATACATGAGGTTAAATAAAGCAATCAGACAGAATCCCTCTATCCTTGTGACTGATTTACTTCTAGTCACAGAACAAGTTAAATTTAAATCCTGTAAATTAGTGAAACATCTTTCCAGCTTTTTTTTGGCCCCATAGTACATAAAAATTTCATTACAGAGGTGCTTAGTAATGAGTCGATTTGATGGAAAAAGCAATTGCTAACCTGATGCTACAATGTACTCATAACTAAACCCTAGGACAGATTTATTATTTGTTCAGAGAAGAAACTTGACAGAAACAAAAGTTTAGTAACAGAGCCATAAAAATGTGCTTTTGATGATGAGTATGGGTTGATACTCATGAAATACTTGATTTGTGCTGTTTAGTACTGTCAAATGATTTAGCTATGGTATTGTGTTATAAGGTTTATATAGAACAAAAATGACTTGCAGTTTCACTGGTAGTTATTCACATTTTTTCCCTCATTGTTCTCTTAATTGCAGACCTATCAGTTTTGGTCTACCGTTGATTTGACAAATACTGTCACTATAACTATGGTCTCTTAATTGTGTATCTTTTGTCCTGTCTCCCTAAATTTTCAATATATGCTAACTATGTAAAAAACTTATTAAAGGGTTTTTACTGAGAAATGTACAATGAAAAAATATAAAAAACAAATATTTATGTAATATATATAATTTACATACTTCTTGCTGCTGTAGAGCAGATTATTTCATTTAGAGAAAAAAAGCAAAACAGAAAGAAGGGTAGAAATAATACAGAATTAAAAAAAACAGTAAGAAATCACTAGTTTATAAATTACATATTGCTATCTTAGAAGTAGTTGTTCAAGTTACAAAATCAAAGCATAAAGAGTAGACAATCAAACAATGACAGTACAACTATTCTGTTTGATGAACTAACAAAAACCTTAGTGGTATGGTTATCTATCTTGCACACTTAAACATACATACAGTTATATCCTTTAGAGCACTTTATTTTCCTTGAATTATTTCTTAATATAGGGCAGCACATGCCCTTGATAATATTGGTGAGCATTTTGATTACATGTTTGTTTGCTTACATCATTTTTCCTGTCCTAACTCTTTCAGCAGTTTAGTAGCTTTATGATGCTCTCTGGCTTTCTAGAGCCTCACTTTCCATTTGGCCACTTATTAAGTACCATCTATTCTCAAATACTTCTTTTAGTCTATCTCTTAAAGATCACGGTCCCATTTAATAATTTATAGTTCATCTTATAAGAGGAAAACAACATGAGTAAGTTAATTTAAAAATAATATGTATGATGAATAGCCTAAGTCTTGTAAGTATGTGTTTTTAAAAAATGCAACATCAAAGCAAATTGACTCACATTAATTTCTAGATGATAGATTTCAGGATTTTGGGAAAAGTAAAAAAGAAGAGTAATGAAATTTAAGTCAGATATAAGAAATGGTTGGAATGAGAATAGCAAATTAGGAGTCTTTATATCCCTAAAATTTATAGGTTTTAATGTAATATTTAATGTAATATCTAATCAAGGCTATTTGATAGATTTCTTTGCTCAAAAGCAGACTGAAAAGTTAGAATGAGAAAAATGAAATGAATGATTTCATTTTTCACCCAATTGCTTAGGGATAAACTCTTGGAGTTCCATCTTTGATTCCTCACTTCCTCTCACATACATTGCCTAATCCATCACCAAATCTATAGATTCATCTTTCTCAGGTATCAAGATTGGACCACCGTGCACTCCTCTCCACATGGTCCAAGGCCATTCTCCATCACTTCAGTGCAGCAGTGACTTTTCATTACACACAGCAACCACAGTGCTCATGTATAGATGAAATCAGAGAATGCCGTTCCCTTACTCTGAGCAGTGAGTATGATGGTTTTCCCTCACATTCACAATGTCCACCCATGGTTTGGTTTCTGGTTACTGCTGAGATCTTATTTCTTACCACTTTCTCTTTGACTCATGATGTTTTGAACACGCCAGACTTCTAGCATGCTTCAAACATGCCAAATGTAGTCTTGTGTCAAGGAATTTCATTTCTTTTTTCCTCTCTTTTCTTTCCTTCTCTTCCTTTGGGAAAAAATGTGTTCAGAATATTTATCTGACTTTTTACTTTGATTCAGTCAGATCTTTTCTCACATGTCATATTATCAAAGACTCCTAATATGTCAACTAACAAATCAATGCACTCATGTGGCCTTAGTAATTTTTCCATAGGTATCCATACACACATACACACATGCATATACTCTGACACATAGTTTCACTAACACATATTCTTACACATGCACATGAATTTCCACACACAAATAACATACTTGTCTACTGTTTGTCTGCTTCTCTAGAATATATTTTCCATGTGAGAATTTTGTGTTTCATTTATTGCTAAATTTCCAGGATCAGACATATTTGATATGTAATAACTATTTAATAAATAGTTGTTGAATAAATAAATTACCTTAAAAAAGTAAACACATTTTTATATTTGTATATTTTGATAGAAAATAATAAAGTAATTGTGCTATTAATTTACATCTTTGTTTTTGTACCTTGTTAAAATAAAGACCTATTAACTTGAGGATTACAGAAGAATAAGAAATAACAAAAACCTTTTAAGGATCTCACAAAGAGGAGAAAAAGAGTGTTGTTGATCCTGACAATGCCAAGAAAATTGCCTATATTTTAACATTAAAATATGCTAGGGTTCTAACACAGTAGGATAAAACAATTGGTGAAAAAAGTGACAAGACAAAATGAGCTAAAGAATATAAGTAGTGATTAATATTGATTCTTAGAGTAATTTAACTAATATATATTTTTCATATCTTTATAAAAATGTACTACTGAATTTATTGAAATATTCCTGTAGATTTCATTCATTTGTGTAGACTACTGCTTTTTTGTTTTTTCCTAGTTACAGGAAATCAAACTCAGGCCCTTGTGCTTGCCAGGCAGGCACTGTGCCACTGAGCTGTATCCCTAACCAGTACTTACTTCCTGTGAGTACATATTATTCACTGGGCTGTCTTTCCCTGAAGTGCTATGCTTCTTGGGCTCTGGCTGTTATTAATGCTAGTGGGGCATGCAATTATTGAATATTTTAGGTTGTAAGCTCATTAAAGCTAGTTTCAGAAGGTTGATCACTTTGAAATAACAGCAGAAGGTAATGGCTAATTTTCTAGAAATCTTAGGCTAAGGTGCAGCCAGTAGACAATGTTCCTGTTATCAGCCTCTCCAGGCAGTCCCATTTCTCGAGGGCATAAGTAATTTTAAGAGAGAATAAGCAGTCCTGAAACACAGGAAACATTATTCCACTTAGGTTGAGACTCAAGGCTATAAGGTAGAAATTCTTTTTTTACAGTCTTGGCTGCTGCAAGTTCCAGAATCATGAGTTCAAGTGGAGATGAAGCATTTATTTATTTATTTTTAAATTTTTATTTTACAGAGAATAAAACAAAAGAGGACAGAATAAAGCGGATCAGAACAGAACAATGTAAGCAACAAAGCACTTCACAACAAGACAATTGGATGTTAACAGTAGCTACCATAATGTTTCTTTCTTTGAAATAGTTGAGCATAGTTTCACACATAATAATATCAAACATAACAAAATAGAATAAAACCATTCAAGAGAATGAAAGTCATCCAAGGCATTCTGAACCAAATGATAGAAAATGAACAATGGCTACTATAATATCTCATTTTCCATAAAAATTTTGTTTATACTATCATACATATTAAAATCCAATAAGACACGACATGATAGAACCAATGGTAATAGAAGAACAAAAGCATGGTAGGACTTCAAAGCAAGATGATATTAAATCAGCAATGGATTCAATATTGTCTTTTTTTCTTTAAAGTAGCTGTTCATACCATCACACATAATAAGATCAAACAAAACAGAATAAAACCATTCCAACCAATAAAAGAAAACATTGTAAGACTTCAAAGCAATATAATGGGGAACCATGATTACCATAGAATCTTAGGTACTCTTACCATTTCTTACACTAGGGAGACTATATGGTATTTATACATGTGAGTTTGATTTATTTTGCTTATGAGTATGGTCACAAGTTGCATCCATTTATTTACAAATATCTCAATGTGATCATTCTTTATAGCTGAGTAGTATACCATTGTATAAAAGTACCACAATTTTTTTTATCCATTCCTCAGTTGATGGGCACCTAGGTTGTTTCCAAGATCTGGCTATTACAAAGTGTGCTGCTATAAACATGGATGCACATATATCACTATGGTATGATGTTTTCAGTTCTTCTGGGACTATGCCTAAAAGTGGAATAGCAGGTCAAATGGGACTTCCAATCCTAGCTTTTTGAATAATCTCCAGACTGACCTCCACAGTGGTTGCACCAGTCTACGCTCCCACCAACAGTGCAGAAGAGTTCCTTTTTCCCCACAGCCTCTCCAGCATTTGTTGTTGGTAGTTTTTCTTGATCCTGGCCATTCTTTCTGGAGTGAGATGGAATCTCAGTGTGGTTTTAATTTGCATTTATCTAATGACTGATGATGATGAACATTTTTTCATGTATTTATTTGCCATTTGTATTTCTTCTTCTGAGAACTGTGTGTTCATCTCAGATGCCCATTTTTGGATTGAGTGTTTGAATTTTGGAGGTCTGATTTTTTTAATTCTTTATAAGTTCTAGATAGAAGTCCTTTGTCTGAGGGACTGTTCACTAAGAATTTTTTTCCCGGTTTGTGGGTTTTCTTTCCACTCTGCTGGAGATTTCTCTCGATATGGTCCCAGTTATTGATTCTGGGAAATATTTCCCGTGCGGTTTGGTTCTTATTCATGAATTCTCTACATACTTTGTCTTCCAACAGATTTAGTGTTTCTGTTTTAATATTTAGATCTTTGATCCATTTAGATTTTAGTTTAGTACATGATGATAGGCATGGGTCTAGTTTTAGTTTTCAGCATCTGGAGAGCCAGTTTTTCCAGCACCATTTATTAAGGAGACTATCATTCTTCCAGTGAACATGTTTAGCCCTTTTATCAAAGACAAGGTGGTTGAGTGTGTTTGTAGTTGTGGTTGTATCTTCTAATCCATTCTGTTGATCTTCAGATATGTTTTTATTCCAGTACCATGTTGATTTTATTACAGTAGCTTTGTAGTATAACTTCAAGTCACGGATTGTGATGCCTACTGCCTTGCCTTTTAAATGAAGCTTTTAGATGATCCTGGAGAAATTCAAAATTGACTTCCTTCTCCCTAAACTTTCCTAGTTTGAATGCAAAATATTTTAATTAAAAATATATTTAAATTTTTTCCAATGATTATATATGATAGAGTCATATCATTGCACCAACAATGACATTTATGCCTTGTGTCTTAATGTTTTAAAAATCATTACAAAGGAAAACACTACCAGTTTTGTAAGCTTGTTAAACCTTTTTGCCACCTTGTTTTGTTACTTCAGAGTAGACAGAACATCAAGATCAACTGTAAAAATTAACATTATATTTTCTCTTTTATTTGTCACAATGTTTTCTTTCTCTATTTGGATTTTTGGAATCTCTGGTTCATTGTAGGTAAGTCCATATATAGAATTAGTTCTTATTTCTGGTTAAGGCATTTTGATAAGTGGTTCCTGGGAATATCAATGTTCAGTTGGCATCCAATGTCACTGATGAATTTACTATTACAACCAAGGTTATATAGCAGTGGATGATAACTCATTTTCTCTCTGTGTCAGTATCTGTATTTCCTGAGGACCATAAATAATAAAAATCAGATGCACAGACACACAGTAATGTGGTAAAGCAAGGAAATAGAAGATTCCTAAACTCTCAACTCTTCTAAGAAAGATCAAGAGGGAACAAATAGAGAGGAAAGCAAATACCAGGTTGAATCTCTATGAAACAGTGAGAAAAAAGATGAAATTAGATGAGTTCCAAGAAGAAATGAATGAAAAATTCACGGAAATATCTCTCAAACTAGCCAACTGAATACAGGGGAAATAAGTAAAACTTTTGAAGAATTTTCACAATGTTTGTTGTACATTTTGTATTTTATTACTCTTTTTTGTTTTATATTAGGGAGACTACAATATTTACACATGTGAATCTGATTTATTTCACTTACGAGTATGGTGTCTAGTTTCATCCATTTACCTATAAAAGCCTCAAGTTTATGCTTCTTTATAGCTGAATAATCTCATTTAGTTCATCAAAAAGAACAGTGTGCATTTTCATTGTCTGATTGATCATTTTTATGTCTATTATAATCTGAACAATTACTTTCAAGATAACAATATGCAATACATTAACTAGTGTTAATTTTATATTTTTTGAAATTCTGTATTGTTTTTATCCTTTTGAAAGTTTTTTTAAAATAAAAAAGAGAAAAAAATTGGAAGAATTGACCAAATCGTCCCTTTCCTAACTTTTGGTGATTTGTTGGCAACATTTGACATTCCCAGGTTTTTAGAGAGATCACCTCAGTATTCTGATTTCATCTTCACACTAGGTCCTCCCTATTTGCATTTGTGTTCAAATTTCACCTTTTTACGAGGATGTCAAACATATTAGATTAGGGTTCACTTTGTGACTTTTAGTTTCATTACCTTTATTGTGACCCCATTTCCAAATCAGGCCACAGAGGTTAAAGGCTTGGACTTCAGTATATCTTTATTGTAGAGAAGTAATTCAACCCATAAAACCTATCTAATAGAAAAGAGGGAGTTGACTGTGAGATTTGACTCATCATGCTGATAGATAAAGTTAAACAACAGGACATTAGAGAATTGGACAATGCTAATTTATAAGTAGGTGTTATATTTAGGGTCATACTTTTAACCAGTATCAAGTCACTAATCAAGAATAATAAAGTCTTTGAGGAAAACACTGTGGGACCTGGTCTGGCAGCACTTTGTAGGCAGGGAGGTGCTACATTTCACCTGTGGCTGATGCCAATCAATTGGTAAGACTATTTGGAGTATTGTCTTGTGAGGATCTTTGGCTTCTCTCAAGTTTCATTGGCAAGATTACTATGACATCATTGTTTACTAGTCTACATAGTCAAGAGGATGAGATGTTGTAGTGCTGTGGACTTTTCAGTCTTGGCATAAGAATGGACAGGGTTCTTTGTGTACACATGAGGAGTCCAAGGTAGTCAAAGCTCAGCGGCATCTGAGGATACCTAAAGACATAAACCTGCTGTCTAGCGTAGGCACACAGCAGAATATGGTTATATAATCATGATTTAATGTTAGATAACCACACCTGTGCCAGGGTGGTCAGAATGTAAGAATATATAATAAAGAGAGATATAAGAGTGCACCAGTAAAGGCACAGGTTGCTCACTCTGTTTGCTGCCTGCTGCATTGCTGATGTCTGCCTCTGTATGTTTTCTCTGGGGACCTCACACATAAATTTACTCCATCCTTTTCAACCTTGATACCACATTTTGAATCACTGATCCTTGCCTTGACTGCTGGAAAAATTTGGCAGTTAAAATTCCATTTAATAAACATTTGTATACAAGGGATGCTGATAAGCACTATTAGCACAAAAGTTTCGCTCTCAGTCCTATTTTCCTTTTTTGGTAGGATAACTGAACTCTTGGTCTAATTGTAGGATGAAGCCAATTTATTACATCAGTAGTGCCTTACAATTCTCACAAAATAGTTCTCGATTTGATGTTCTTCCTAGTAACCTATTTCCTTTGAGTTAGAACCTTATTTCAGAACTCTGCATCCTATTCAGAAGATTCAGGTCCTCGAGCTCTAGGGTTGGATCTCTGTGCCCTTCTGTTGTTGGTGGTGTCTTTTCTTCTGTCTGAGCTGCCTTTTGTCCTTTACCTGTCATTTACCACTGAATGTCTGACATTCCAATTTCAGTAGCTCCAGTAGTTCTACTTGTCCTACCCTAATAATTTGTTATTTGAGGAAGCCTGACATAAAATAAACCCCTGTTCTTATACAAGGCTACCACCAAAAAAACTACAGAGTTGCAATTTCTAAACTTTGCTTAGTGAGACTAGACTGCAATCACTTCAGACAAATCTCACACTGAATGTTTTAACAAGGCTAACCTAATGATGCTCTTATGAAAGAATGATAAACTATCTAAGAAGAATTTGGAAAAGGTCCAAGATAATCTTATTAGAAAACAGAATAGATGGAATCAAAAGCTATGATAAAGTCTTAGGGAAGTCTGTATGTAGGTGGCAGATTCGATAAGCAAGCAGGCAATCAGAGAAACAGACTTATAGTAGTTGTTAGCCATCAAGAATTATTTTGCTCTTATAGAGTTTTTAGCACTCACAGTAGCTTTGGCACTTTTGATTTTTAAGTATTAATATCATTTAATTTCTCTCTTCTTTCGTTGGGTAGAATTTTGATGGATCTTTCTTTGCTTTCTTTTTAAACTTTGTCTTTTGATAAAAGTTAATTTATAGTGTAAGAAAATTCACTATTACAGTTACAAAGCTGATATATATATGTAAATATATATATATAATCTATCTATCTATCTATCTATTTCACATAACTGGATTTTATTTGGAAGTTAATGATTCAAGATGTTATCACTTAAACTAAAATTTCTAAACTAAAGACTTTTGTGCCCCTTCGCTAACATGATAATTGTATCATATTTCTTAGGTTCAAGTTCTTTCTTCAAAGAGTCATCAGAATAGTATAGACTATAGTATAGAAAGACATGAACACTTGCCATCTCTTACTGTTTCCATCATAATTTTTAAACGATATTTTTTACTGGTACATATTTAAGATACCTAATGATTATACTTGGGGATAATCATGGAGAGTTGATGCATGTACATGACCTTTTAAAATTCTTGTCTTTAAGCCAGGGATTTAACTCAGTGGCTTAAGTGCCTGTTTGGCAAGCGTGAGGTTGTGAGTTTGATCCCTGGTACAAAAAAAAATCTTGTCTTTAATTCATTTCCTCTTTTCTTTCCTTTCGTTTCATCTTTCAACCCCTTCATATATATATTTTAATACACTTGTAGTACATCCCATATTTTTCCAAAATATTTGTTTCTTTCCTAAGTCCATTTTGAGCACCAGAAAGTAGGTTATAATTCTTCCTGAAGTCTTCCCAATTCTTTGTAATCTGTTCAAATACATTTCTAGTTGGTTTCAGTGTCTAAAGAGATCTAGGATGTTAAGCTTTTTATCTTTTTGGTTTGTTCACTTTATTAAAAAGCATAAATTTATATATATTTGAGGTTTGCTAAGATGATATTGTGATACATATAGATGAGTGATAGTGGATCTTTGAGAGTTTTCAGTGATACAAAGAACTCCCTTTGGCATGTATTCTACAGGTTCACTACACTGATAGGAGATGATAAATGGTGACTGTGGGGAAGTAGGTTACTATATTGGTCATTGCACTTTGCTACTTTTTTAATGACAAGAACTGTTAAACTATGTTTATTTAATAAAAATTCATAATATGATACAATGTTATTAACTATGGTCCTCCTGTTTCCATTAGATAGTTAAATTTGTTCACCCTACAGATCTGCTATTTTGTATTTTTTGGCCTACATTGCCTCATTTTCCTTTTCCCCTAACTTAATTTCAAGCATTTTTAGCTCGATTGTTCCATATATTTTCTTGTTAGAAGCAAAATATAATTTAAGATAAAATCATTAATTTCTTACACATATATGGCATTTTTGTATTTTTAACGAATATTTTTTTTACACCTTTTCCTTTTGTAACAACACTATGAAGAATGAAATACATCATTATTTCCATTGTTAATAAAAAGAATAAACCAAGTAGACTGTTCTTCATTGTTTTGCATGTATTTGTGTGGATTCAGGATCCTGCATTTGATTTTGGCTTTGGACATTTACACAGGTTGGGGGAGCCGTCTGAGGACCATAGAGAAGGAAAGGTACATGCAACTGTTCAACAAAAAGTGCAAAAACTTGAACTGATTAGAACTGGATTCCAAATAGGCCAAATGCCCAGCTGACTGGGGAATCGAGCTCTGTCATTTGATTTCCAGGTCCACTCTTTTGAGTGTATGTCTTTGGTGAGAAGCGGCTAAGTCGGTCTGCTTCCATCTCAGATATGTGGCATGTCAAAAGCCACTTTACTTTAAAAGTTAGTTGTCTCTCCTAGAATGTTTTATTCTTGATATTAGTGTTTTTTACATATTCCACTAAGAATTAATGTCAAAATAGTACTTGTAAAATGAGGGATGTAAAACATTGTCTCTAGCTTCAAAATCTTGGCATGAATTACATTCCACACCAGAACTAAGTTATTTTATCTCATTATATAACCACTCACTTGTCAGAAAGGAAATGGAGGAAGAGATGCTGTGCAGTAAAAGTATAAATGTGAAGCTATTACCCTGTATTTCTCCTTCAGTGGAAGAATTTTGCCTTTCTTTGATTTAGTTTTCAAAATGTCTATGTCCTTACACGGTAAAGACTGTGTAATAATTAACTTTAAATTTTAGAGATGGTCACAAAATGAGAGATATAAGCAGATTTTATTCAACAGCAATATGACCTGATTGTGTCTATATGAACTGATTGCTGTGAAGGCATAAACATGTACTTGTGTGTAAAGCATAATGCGTGAAAAAATAAGGTTTACTTGTCTTGCCACCCTAGAAAAAAATGAGATAGGAACATTTGGAAAAGGAAGAGGAGGGAAGGCAAATGTTGGAAGTAAAAACCAAGAGCAGTCACTTGGGAGGTTTCCTTAGCTTGCTGATGAGTCAGTAAGAAAATGGTAAGAAAATTACCTGAAGTCTGATATAAAACAGATGTGTTATTCCACAGTTTTGTTCAGACACTAATTCCTTTTGTGTTTTTTATTTTCTTCAGAAGCTACCTTTTTGGCAGGGTGAGGTAGAAACAGTGAGTTTACGTCAGTAAAGTTTAGGGGTTCGTTTTGTAATATCAAGGAGCGTGTATTGTATTGTTGCTCAATAGTTACAGCATCTAAATAATAGTTTAGTTATCTTAGTGTTTATTTTATGTGTATTTTTTGAAATTCTGTATTATTTCTGTTCTTTTTTCTGTTTTGCTCTTTTTCTCTTTAAATAAAAAATAACTGTTGCTTCATTATATACATAGAAATAGAAGTTATTTTGATATTAAATTGTTACATGTTTACTAAAGTATTTGGTTTAATGAACTTTTTAAGTTATATAGCGAAAGGCAACCACATGATACCATAGCATATGTTTCTTAAAATATCTGCCAGAAAATGAAACTACATTTAAAATTAGTGCATGAACTAATGGAAAAGATAACTTAATATGTTTGCCATAAAATTAAAGTGTTTCTTGGAAGTGAAGAGTGCCTTATGGTGTTCGATGAATAGTTATGTGATTCCAGATATATCTTACATATTTTTATGGAACACATCTAAAATGACCCCCCCAAAGTTTTCATGTATTTGGAGGTGGGACTTCTGAAAGATGATTAGATCATGCAGGTGCTTATATATATCAGTTGACTGACCTGTTGAAGAATTTCTAGCTGCATGAGCTGTTAGGAAGTATGGCCTAGCTGAAGCAGATATCATGAGGCAGGGAGGGGAGCCAGGATACCTTTGGAGGGTATATCTACCTCCCTGGCTCCTCCCTTCTCTTTCTGCTTCCTGGGTGCTATGAGGCAAGCAATTTTTCTCTCCAACGCCTTTTCATCATAACATTTCTGCCTTGGAGCTAACTGACAATGGATTGAATCCTCTGGAAACCACGAGTCAAAATAAACCTTTTTTTCTTATGAATTATGGGTGTCTGGTATTTTGTCCAGTGATGGGAAAGCTGACAAATATACTTATGGAAAACACACTTTCCATATATATATTGATAGAAATGTCATCTACAGCTTCCAGAATTCCTTTATCTATTTTATTAAAGTTAGTAAACTTTGATAAAGGATGTATTATTGTATATTGCTTCACTGACAGATTTATGTGATATATCTACATATCTCTCACTGTAAAAATGTATAATACCTCATTTGTATACAAATATATCACCAAAGAGAATCTAAAGATTGTATAGTTCAACCTAACATCTTAATATTTTCTTCTATGACTATAAACTCTGTTAGAGTAGCTCACAGTGACATTCCTCATTCATTTAATAAATTTGGGGAAAATAATCAGAATTGTATATGACATGGTTAATATTTGAGAAAGTTCTGATATGTGCACAACAAGAATAAATAGAATGAAAAAAACAGGTGGTGTTAAATACAGATAATGAAGTTAATAAACTTTTAGATGTGTTTAAGGCAAATAAGATGAGTACATGTGAGTTGAACACAGATAAGAAAGATGGAACAAATGAGTGGTATAAATAGAAGAAAAGACATGAAAGGATGAAGTGAATGTTAAATATTAGTGAAACAAATTATGCCAAACCCAGAATGCAAGCAGTATCATCCTTAAATGAACCACTCATCAGTGACACTGAGCCTGACCTGAAGTATATGCTGATGAAGAAATTAAAAAATAAAGTATAGTTCTTAAACAGATCATTGATAGTTACAGTTCTGCTTATGCATGTCTCTTCTTTTCTGCAGTAGAACCAGTGTGTATGGTTCCTAGGCACCGTTTACCTATAGGGTCCTCTTGTTGAATCTTGACTAGTTTTTGTGATCTTACTAACTTGAAGGGAAGACCAGCACAGGACAGAAAAACAGCATATATGAGCAGGATTCAGAAGCATGGTCCTGCACAGCAAAATTAGGCTGGGAGGTCAGTGCTTCAGGATGGGCAGAGATAATAAAATACACACTGGCAAGAGCAAGGTCATGAGTTTGATTCCTGGTATGCACACACACACACGCGCGCGCGCACACACACACACACACACACACACGTGTTATTTTTTCCAGCAGTAAAATATCAACAAATCTATTTCTTTTGTTTTATGTTTTTTTGGTTAGTACAATATATGTTTGTAGTACATAATGATTCTATTAGTCATGGGGAGTAAATATGTGTATGTAACATATCTTAATTCTTTTTTGTGTCCTTTAATGTTTTTTCCCTTTTCCTCCTCCATTTCTTGATCCCCTTCTCTTTTGTAAAAGTTTTATCTCCTTGTTTCCTATTATCTATCTTACACTTTTTAAGTTATCTTTACCCTGGATTTCTTATGTAAGAAATGTTATGTGGTTAGAGATATAGTTCAGTTGGCACAGTGTCTGCCTGGCAAGCACAAGGTCCTGAGTTCAATACCTGGTTCCAAAACAAAACAACTCAAGAAAGGCAATGTGATATTTAAACTTGTATGTTTGATTTATTTCACTTAGGATTATGGTCTCAAGTTGCATCCACTTTCCTACAAATCTATCCTTCTTTGTGGCAGAGTAATATTCCATTGTGTACAAATACCAGATTTTCTTTATCCATTCATCTATTGATTGGCATTTTGGATCCTTTTAAAATTTAGTTATTATGAGTTTTGCTGTCATAAACATGAGAAATATGTATTATAGTCTATCATGTCTTTATTGAAAAGGTGCCTAAAAAGGGCATATGAAGTATATGCTGATGAAGAAATTAAAAAATAAAGTATAGTTCTTAAACAGATCAAGTTAAATTTCTAACGTTAGTTTTCTGAGGACTCTGCATAATGATTTTCATATTGGTTGTACTAGTCTACAACCACTCATCAACAATATAGAAAGGTTCTTTTCCCCCTTCACCAGCATTTGTTACTATTTTGTTTCTTTTTCTTTCTGAATTCACTGGATAGTCCAGGCTTGGCTTTGAACTTGCAGTCATCTTCCTGCCTCTGCCTTCTGAGTGCTAGGATTAAAGTGTGCACCTCCATGCCCAGCCACCATTTAGTTTCTTGACAATGGCCATTCTTTATGGAGTGAAATTAAATATCAGTGTTGTTTTAATTCAAGTTTCTCTAATTGCCAGATAGCATGAGCATTTTCAGTGTATTTATTAGCTACTTCTGATATCAGGGATCTGGCCAAGATCTCTAACTGCCTGTATGAGGGGGTATGGTGAAAGATGAAGAAAATAGAGAAACAAATTTAATAATTCATAAAAGTTGGGCTGGGAGGCAAGTGCTTCAGAATGGGTAGAGATAATAAAGCTCTGAGCTAGCCACTATTCATCGGGTATATACAATAATCAGAGAGATTATCAGATGGCTCAGAACATGGTATTGATTTTAAACTAACGAGGATCTTGTCTTGGAGTATCTTTAGCAGTAGTGTTAGTGTTAACGTTAGTCTTAGTTTTAGTTGTGTTAGTCTTAGTATGTCAGAGGATGGCCCATTCCTAGTGAGATAATTGGAAATCTCAAGAGTGATACCAATAATCCCCAGCTTCCATTTATTCCTTAGTATTCCTTAGGAAAATATGTAAAACTAGCCATTGTGAATCTGTGGTCCCCAATCTTCTGAGAAGTGTCTATTCATTTTAAATACTCATTTTTTGATTGGGTTTTTATTATGAGGAGCTCTAATTTTTTTGAGTTTTATACATTGTAGATATCAGTCTTCTATATGAGGAATATCTGACCAAAATGTTCCTCACTCTGTAGGTTGTCTTTTCACTCTATTGGTTATTTGCTTTGCTGTGCAGAAGATTTTTAATTTGATAGTATCTCATTTGTTGATTGTTGTGCTTTTTCTTGGTGTTCTGTTCCTTATTTATGCTCATGACTTCAACATTTTAAACTAATTTATATACCAGCAGATTAAGTGTTTGTATTTTAACATTTAGATATTTAATCCATTTTTAGTTTAGTACACGGTGAAAGACATGATTCTAGATTCAGCCTTTTGCATGTGGACAACCAGTTTTCCCAGCACCATTTGTTAAAGAGGCTGTTTTTCCCAAGTATATTTTTGTACTTTGTCAAAGCTTAGATAGCTGCACATGTCTGGAGTTGTTTCTGCATCCTCTGTTCTGTTCCATTAATCCGGATGTCTATTTTTTTTTGCCAGTACCAAGCTATTTTATCATAATAGCTTTGTAATATAACTTCAAAATTTGGATTTTGACGCCTTCTGCTTTGATCTCATTGCCCAGGATTTTTTCCTATTTTTGGCCTTTCTTAGTTTCAAATAAATTTTAGGTTTTTTTCTAGTTCTATAGGATTGCTACTGACATTTTGATTAGAATTGCTTCAAATCAGCCAGGAATGGTGGCACACACCTGTAATCTCAGCACTTGGAAGGTTGAAGCAGGAGGATCCCTTGTAGGTTTGAGGCCAGTCTGGATTCAGAGCCAGCCTCAGCTACATAGTGAGACGCTGTCTCAAACCTTCCTCTCCTCCAAAAAAAATCGCTTTAAAACAACATACCAGTTTTGCTAGTATTCCCTTTTTGACAATATTTGTCCAGGAGCAAGAGATGTCTTTCCATTTTCTTATGTCCTCTTTGATTTTGTTTTTCAGAGTCTATGGTTTTCATTATAGAGAACTTTTCCTCCCTTAATTCCTAAGTACTTAATTTTTCTGGTTGCTATTGTGAATGGTAGTATTTTCATATTTTCTTTCTTGGTAGATTCTGTATTGATGTATAGGAGACTATTGATTCTGTGTGCTGATTTTGTATCCTGCTATATTATTGAATTTATTTATTACTTCGGACAGTCTTTTGGTGAAATTTTTCTGGATCTTTCATGTAAAGAATCATATCATCTGTGAACAATGATAGTTTGACTTCTTCCTTTCCTATATGTGTCATTTTTATTTCTTTTTCTTGCCTGAATACTTTGGTCAAAATTTCAAGTACTCTACTGAATAGGAGTGGTAACAGTGGACATCCTTGTGTTGCTCCCAATTTTAGAGGGAAAGTGTTCAGCTATTTTCCATTTACTATGATGTTGGCAGTAAGTTTGTCATAAATGGCTTTCACCAGATTGATGTAAGCACATTTCTGTACCTATTTTCTTCAAGTTTCTTTTAATCGTGAATGGATTTTGTCAAAGACTTTTTCATTTACTGAGATGATTTTGTGATCTTTGTCTGTTTCTTTTTATGTTTTATATTCCATTTATTTATTTTTATTTTAAAGAGAGAAAAATAAAAACAATGATACAGAATTTTCAAAACAAGATAGCAGGAAATTAACAATGGTTAATATATTGCCTGTTGTTATTTTCAAATAATTGCTCAGATTACAAGATATAAATATGGAAAATTTATCAAACAACGTAAGTACAGATCATCTTTTTCAATGAGCTAATAGAAATTAGTAGTATGATTACCTTAGTTATCATATATATATATATATACATATATATATATATGCTATCATATATAGTATATATATTATTCCATTTATTGATTTTTTTATGTTGAATCATCCTGTGTCCCTGGAATAAAGCTTACTAGACCATGATGTTTGATCTTTTTGATATTTTGCTATATTCTGTTTGCTAGTATCTTTTTTTTTGTACTGGAGATCGAACTCATGACCCTGCACTTGCCAGGAAGGTGCTTATGCCACTGATCTAAATTCCTGGCTCTATTTGCCAGTATCTTGATGAAGATTTTTGCATTTATGTTTACTAAGGATACTGGCCTATCATTTTATTTTTTCAGTTGGTTTTGAAATCAAGGTGATTCTTGTTTCCAGGAATGACTGGAAATATTCCTTTCCCTTCAGTTTCATTAAAGGGTTTGAGAAATATTGCCATTAGATATTCCCTGAAGTTTTTATGGAATTCAATAGTGAATACATCAGGTGCTGAGCTTTTCTTAGGTTGTAGGTTTTTTTTTTACATTAATGTCTCAATTTTATTGCCTGTTAGTAGACTGTTCAAGATTTTTAAACTATCTTTTTGATTCAGTTTTTATAATTTACCTGTGTCTAAAAAAATCTGTCCATTTCTTCTAGATTCTTCAGTTTGTTGCAGTGTAAGTTTTTATAGTAGCTACTAATGATATTTGGATTTCACCTATGTGCATTGAAATTTTGCCTGTTTTCATTTCTTTACAGGCACCTCTTTTACGTATTCTGTATGAAAGTCAGAGAGGGGAAAGACAAAGAGATAAGGAACTGAGGAAGACAGAAGAAAAGTGAATAAGTAGGAAGGAAAGTTTAAAAAGACCAAAAGATAATTCAGAATAATGAAAAAAAAAAAGCTAACTCCCCCCACCCCCAGGGAAACAAACAAAAAACCCTCAGACAGCTACAATGGCATAGAAAAAAAGTATCCACACAACTCACT
Organism: Hydrochoerus hydrochaeris; assembly: GCA_004027455.1. NCBI lineage: Eukaryota > Metazoa > Chordata > Mammalia > Rodentia > Hydrochaeridae > Hydrochoerus > Hydrochoerus hydrochaeris. The sequence goes on from PVLA01004878.1 coordinate 136,868, forward strand.
TTATGCTACAGTCATAATCTGATTGCTAGAAGCCAGGATGGGGGTCCATTCTCACCCCCACTCCACCCAGGACTGTTTAACTGCTTGTCTTGGAGCAGCGAAGGTTACTGATCTGGATGGCTCTCTGGATCTGCCACCTGCCTGCCAGATGTGCTTTGGGGGGTGGCTAACTTCAAGCCTCTGTCTCTTTTCCAAAAGCCATCCACATCAATTCATTTGACAGGAAGATGATGTGGTATAGTTTTCCTAGCAGCCAGTCTCCAGTGACTTCTGCCAGGGAACTGCTACTCCCACTTCCTTCTCTGCAGAGCAAATCTTACCATAGTTTCTTTGTTTTCCCTTCATGGGCTTTTGGCTTAGTACATCTCTAGGAGCTCTCTGAATAGGCATCACTTTCTTTTTAAATTTTTATTGATACATGTTTGCAGTACACAATGATTTTATTCCTTGTGGAGTTTGTATATGGATAAACTCATCTTAAATCTTTTTCATCTCTATTCCTCCCCCATCTCCATCTTTTGGTTTCCCTTCTTTTTTGCAAGAGATCTGTCTCTTTATTTCCCATTTTCTATTTTTTTATTTTGCTCTTTATTTGTATGTTTCATATAGTGAAACCATGCAATATTTAAGCTTGTGGTTTGATTTACTTCACTTAATATTAGGAGTGCCAAACAAAGGATAAATTTGAGTAATTTGTAGGTACTACTTTCTGACCACAGACCTTTATACATACCTTTCCCAAGAGCTCTTTCTACTCTCTGACCTGCAAAGCTTGGCATAGGCTCCAGGCTCTGTTAAGGTCCTCTTTTGCCTATGTGATGTCTTGGGCAGGTGGCAGAATTTCCTGCTATCTTAGATCTCTCTGGTTTGGGGAAGCAGTAGGAGAATGCCTGCTCTGCTATCGCTCTATTAACTCCCCTCTACATGCATACCATCACTCCAGGGATGAAATTTGTGGTTCCCCACCAATGAGTAATGCATTGCCTACCACTCACGGTGTTTAACCACTGTCTGCTCAGGGCAGCTTGTCAGTATCAAATGGGGAACAGTGGAGAGGATGCCTCAGGGACACAGAGGTCCTTGGTATTTGAGAAGACAGTGTGTGTAAGGGGAAAATATTATCTGTTTTAGTGCTACACAATCTTCCTTTTTTCCTTGTATTTCACTGGTTGCTGACTGCAACTTCCTTGGGGCCCTATTTGCAGTTAACTCCCACACTGGGCTTCCTTTTTCAGGTAGGCAGGAGGGAAAGTTTACAGGAAGTCTATCCCAGGAGTCTGACCTCTGCAGTGGTAGCTCCTTCACTTGATTAAAGTGTGGGATAGCTGCAGACCAGCAGTGGATTTGCCCATCAGGTTTATTTCTGTGTCTGGTTAAGTTGCCTCCTATTTCAGAACACCTGCCATATCAAATGTGTCTCCTTGAATTTTCTTGCATCTACCTCTGTCTCTAATGCACCGTGTCAGAATGTGTTCTTGTTGTATGCTTTAAACGTCATTGATAAAGTCTGTGAGTTGAGCATTTTAATGTGATACATAAAAATTTGTTTCTGGAATAGTTTCTTGGTGTTACAGCTAGAGGCTAACATTGTTGGAAGGTACAATTTGTCAACTCAGGCTTACTCTCTTACTTTGGGGATCTCTTTACTTAGAAAGAGCATGCCTTCGGTTACCTCCCAGGAATAAACTCATCTGCAGTAGAGGAAGTACTTGCTCACTCCTTTGTTCTCAACCTAGTTAAATCCTTCAGTTTAACCTTTATAGATAAGGAAGATGTTATTTTGACTTCCTGTCAGTCAGTACTTAATTTTATTTCTAATTTGTTTAGTATCTGTTATGGAATAAGAATGCCACTTATTGAATCTTTTCAGACTACCTAGCTCTCTTTGCCTTACGTTTGGGGTAACTGAGGCCTTTGAAGAAAAAAATATTAGATTGACCCTGCTACCAGAGTAAAGGGGGAATTCTCATTTCCTTAACACATGAATCTCTAGGTGGTACCCTTATTGTTCAGCTGTGTTCCATGTGACTTTGTCAAATTGGGACCTCAGTGCCCCCTCCTGTTATTGTACCTTCTGGTTGCCAAAAGCTCTTGACCATCACATCTGTGTTGTAGTTACCTTTCTCACTGCTGAGACAAAATACCAGATACCCCCTGTTAAAGTAGGGAAAGGTTTATTTCAGCTCACAGTTTATAGGTGTTTCAGTCTATAGTCAGCTGGCTCTGAGGCAGGGTGATATAGCAGAGGGGCATCACAGAGCGGAAGGTTTCTGGTGTGTGAGGGAGAAGATAGCAGGTAGCAGCAGCAAGCTTGACTTCCCTCTCTCCATTTATATTCCATCCAGGCTATAAGATTATGACTGGTGCCACTCATACCAGGGCGGGCCTTCCGTTATCCACAGCCAGAACTATGCTATTTTCAGTGTGACTAATTTAGTAAGACACACTTTTAATCTCAGTATCACACACTTAATCTACATTCACATTTCTAGATTCATGCACCTCTGGAAAGCCCCATCTATAAGCACATGAAGCTTTGGTGGGAGAGTGAGTCTTAATACAAGCCATAATAGTCTATGAGCCATGCTATGGGCTTCAAGTTACTCTGCCCTGGGCTCAATTGTGTACTCCTCTCTGCCTCTGTGTCCCACGGCCATTCACATTTGGAAAGGATGAATCCCTACCTGGTTTAAGAAAGCTCATTTCTTGCTAGCTCTTAGCAATGATTCTACATTATGTGACTCCTAGTTCTCAGTGAATACTTAGGCTAAGTAAAAACAGTGCCCCTCTTTCATGAGGAACAGGCAGTATAATCCTTCGTCCTTGCACTGTATTTATGCAGTCCTTGACATCTCTTTCTAAGGGTAACTTAGTGTTAAGACCACAGTATTTCATTTCTTTTTAAGCACATGATCTCTCTTAATATACTTTTGGAGTCCTAGTTTTTAACTGCAAGATGCTGTCATTTCTACTCTCTATTCCCTTTCTTTGCACTTATAAAAGAGCTAAAATTCTATTTCTGAATTTTCTATGAGAAAACAACTTCCTAGATAAGATTATCAAAACATATCATTCATGAGTAACAAAGAGAGTGATGCCTTTTTTTACCTTTATCTTTTGACTTGAACATAATCATATTTTCCATTAAAACAAATATAGAAGAGGAGGTTCAAGGTGACTTCAGTGACATAAATGACATCATTACAAACCTGAATACTTTTTCTCTGCTTTGCCTTGACCTGACTTTCATGTCTTTGAAACTCACATTCATCTTCATTGATTCACACACAGAAGATGGAGGAGAAACAGGAAGCTGCTTTCTCTTTGCATTGCCTGTAACCAAATTAAGTGGGAAATGCTTGTCAGAAATCTTTTAGTACTTTGCTGCTCAGATTGTAGCATCATCTACTACTTGTGAAATGATTAAAATTCAATGTCCCAGGTCCTATCCTAATTACTAATGCATATTCTGCATTTTAATAAGTCTCCCAGGTAGTTTCCATGCACAACAAAGTTTGAAATTCACTGCTCTATTAGATGTTTTAGCTGGAACTTGCTGACAAGGCTATCTTTAGGTGGAAGGAAGATCAGAAAGTTTTTGCTCTCTTTAATGGAAGCAGAAAAGGGCAAATGAGAGAAGGAATGGTAACAATTTTAGTCTGCTATGATGTTTTTTCTGGGTTCAAACAGTATGATTTCTGTAGTACAATGTTGCTAATATAGTACAAGGAAAAGTGAAATTGTAAAATAATGGGTTTCATTTCTGTTGGTATATGTATTAGTCAGCTTTTTGTCACTGTGACCAAGCACCTAACATAAGCAACCTAAAAGAGAAAAGGTTTATTTTGGTTCATACATTCAGATTCTGGTTGGCTCTCCTGAGGTAGAAACATAGAGGCAGAAACACATGGTGGAGGAACACTGCTTATCTCACGGAATCCAGGAAGCAGCCTGAGAATGAAAGTGTTTGTGCAGGTAGAGGGATTTGGGAATAAGAATATAGCTATAACCTTCCAGATTATGCCCCTGGTGATCTATGTCCTTCAATTAGGTTCCCACCCCTTAACAGCCCATTCAGCTGTGAACTTATCAATGGATGAATCCATAGATGAAGTTAGCACCCCTGTGGTTTAATCACCTTTTATGAGCCTAATCTATGAACAACACATCAGCCTACTGGGAGATATTTTTGATCCAAATCATAACAGTATAAAACTTCTTTTTTGCTAAACAGCTAATGAAATCTGTTTTTCACATACATTTTTTTCTCTTCTATGCATTGGTTTTCTAGCCTTATTTAATTTATTCAAAAGGTTGTTAATAAATATGAAATAGCTGGCATGGAGGATTCTAGTCTAATTTTTAAATTAGAATATTTTTTGTCCTAAGGTTGAATTATTAATAAAGTCTTCTGATTGTTTAAAAATTTTAATCTTGTCTTCTGATTGTTTCATAAAATAAAATTGTACCAAGTTTTCTAGTGATACAGTTTGATAAAATCTCATACAGAAAAAATAAAGGAAAATATGTATGGAAGGGTACTTCTTAACCTCGCTTCAGGAAAAAATTTTGTAAACTTCAGTTTAAACTGATTTTGGATCCTTTTCCTGGTAACTATATAATGAGCTACATGTGGTGGGGTAAATCTATCTGTAACTTATTTAGCAGTCTTTCTCACAAGTTAATAAAAGACATTGGATTTTTATGTTATTAACCTAATTTGATCAGCACAAAATATACTTATATTGGAATATAGCATACCCTGTCAATATGTACAATTAAAAAGCAACAACTCTATTCTACCTTATTTTTAAAAAGATGCCTCTGTAGTTCAGAGACAGAAAACTCTTCTAGTTTAAAGTGGAACCAGTGGAAATATGATCTTTTGTACCATGTTTTTTATTGTTATTTATGAAAAGAATAAATTCTCTTCCCATCAATGACTCTGCAGTTTTCCACTGAAGATTCTCACTCCACAAAACAACTTGTCTTTCCAGTTTGTTTTGTATCTTTCCCCGGGGTCTATCTACTTAGAAATGTATGCTTAAGTATGAGTCTTGCCTCCTGATCTGCAGGCCAATGTCCTTCCCATCTCTCCTGTGACTGCAGTTTCTTTTCCTCAAGACCAGCCAGAACAAAACTGGTGGCATGTTCATGCTATTGAAAGAAAAACTTTGAAACTCAGACAGTCACAAATTGTGCTGTGTATCTTTCATCCTCATTATTAGGTAACTTTGCCAAGGCTAACTGGTAGCATTTTGATTTACCACTAAACTGATTGAATACAGCTCACATAGGACGATAATGTAAAATTCAGGTAGTAGAAACAAAATTTTTCCCTTAAGGTTTTTAGTCTTGAAATAGAAGTTGTTTTTGTATTTTGAGAATATTATGTTCCTTTTTGTTGTGTGAACATAGCCTTTCTGAAAACAAAACAAAACAAAACAAAACAAAACAAAACAGGATTTTCCCCAATTTAACAGTTTTACATTTAATTTCAGTTCTGTTAACTACCTCTAGCATTACCTAATTTCTTTGCTCTTTACTAAGGCTCATTTAAGGTCTGTTGGGGAAATTATATTTCATTCATCCATGAGTTTTAGGGTCTAGTACAAGTCCTGGAAAGAAAAGAAATGTAGTGATTAAGAGCTGTTGGAGAAAGATTTTCTTTTCTTTTTTTTTGTTACTCAATATACATTTTCTTTTTTCTCAATTAGTGAATCTATTTCTAACAGATTTTGAAGCTTAAATCTCCCACAATAGTTTGACTTACAGCCAATGTTGAATTCTTCTGCTAGGTAATAATTGAATAAAATGAACCCAGTTCTGAGCTGTGATTTCTAAAGATACTCTATTTTCTTAGCTGATACAATCAATTGTTAAGCTAATGGGAAATAATTGCCCAAGAAACAGGCTTAATTTATTCCAGAGTTAATACTTTGCTTAGGATTAAATTTTCTTTGGCAAGCTCAATTATGAACTAAGCAGAAAAAGATTGGGAGAGGAAGCTATTCACTAGAAAAAGTAGATTTTGCAGGATAAAAGCAATTTGAAGGTGATAAATGTGGGTCAGTACAATAATATTTAGCATCTTTACATCAGCTTTCTCGAAAAAGAATACTTTGGCTTGGGTGTAGCTCTTTGTAAAGGAAATCTTTATAGCCCAAAAAATGTGCAAGAGAGAGGGCAAGAGCTAGAGAAAGAATATATCTTAAGTTGACATGCTACTCAACATATGTTATAGAAAGATTGTAAATTGATATTATATTCAATATATCAATGACCTCTCATTGAGGTTAATCTCAACATAGAATGTTATAGTGAATAATATGTTGAACATGCTTAGAATATGCTTAGAAGAAAGCCATTTATCTTGCTTCCATAACTAATCTCTTATTCTTTCCTCTCTTTTATATAAGTCATGTCTTGGTTGTGCAGAAAGAAAAATTGTTTTTATAGATCTTTTAAGAACAGTGAGAACTTTAAAATGTCTATGAATTCTAGTGAGTAGAAAGAAATGAGTAATGTGGTTCACAGTAAATGTGAAGGGCAAGAAACTTACAGACTGGATTCTCAGTACACAGAGGGGGAGTCAGACAGCCAGGTGAATTCTTCAAAAAAAAAAAAATTTTTTTTTTTTTTTGGTCACCTGGAAGGTGAAGGCTGGTCTTTAATGCTTTCTGGTTCCAGGACACTCCTTGCTATTTCCCACACATGCCCTGTGCTCACCTGTTTAACACTTGTGGTTTAATGTTATTCACTAACAGATCTGTTAAAAATCTTAGTCCAGGTTTAAGAAAAGATAAAAACTTATCTCTTCCAAAGTCTTATAGTAGTCATTCAGTAGTGTTTATTGAATGAGGATCTGGTCTGAGAAATTAATCTTCACTTATGAGAGAATAACAACTTGTTTTCATGAATTTTTAAATTCATAAAATATTGATAAAGATATGGAAGATCAGGTATCCTCTTAAAATGTTGGTGATATCTTAATTGCTATAGCCTTTTGAAAGGCAATTTTGCTTCAGTAAGCAAAACTTGTAGTACATTTCTATTTTCATCCAGCACTTTACAAACAATAAGCCTAAGATTTGTCAAATATGTATACATGTGAGTTTCTTCCTGTAGAGTTAATAGTAATCAAACACAGATATCAATAACAAAAAACCTAAAGTACCAAAACCATTGGGAGACATAAGTAGGACTGTAACTTATTTTTTGTACACATTTATAAAGTTTCTTTTTATTTTTACAGTAAATATGTAAAAATACAGAAAAATATGTGGAAGTATAAAGAAACATTTGTTTTTCTCACCAAAAGAATCACTGTATCTTGGGATGAGTTAATTTTAAACAGGAATTGACATACCTCTCATTTTTTCTTCCCATTTATGTAAGTGACAGGAACAAACTTTGAATATTGTTTACATATTTTTCTTCTTCAGTACTATATTATCTACCTAGCATTTTCCATTATTCACTCCTGAGCTTGAGGTCATGAATCCTGCTTGTCTTCCACAGTATGAAATCTGAACACCTTGACTTGCTATACAGAGTCTTTCATGACTCTCCCTATCTATCCTTTCCCTATTGCCTCAGCCCTTTCTCTGGTGCATCAACTGAGGCTTGCATCTATATTTATTTCAAACTTATATTACAGGCTCTGACATTTTGACATTCTGTTCTTGTCTTCTAGAATGCATGCCTTCCTGGGAGCCTTTCCTTTCCTTCTGTGAAGTCTCTGCTTATATATTACCTCTTTATGATGGAATTCCTGACTATTCAGGTCTTGGAAAATTTTCCATTCATGATCTCACCCCTCCAGAATGTCACTTCAATGCCATCACATGTTTGTAGATTTGTCTTCCCCATTGAGGGGCCCATTGAGAACCCTTACATGTTCTTTGCTGTATGTTTATAAATAAAAACATATCAGTGGAAATTGTGTTTCACCACAGAATTACCATAAACTACTGATCATAGGCTACTGTCTTATCAAAGAACATCTTTTGTTCACTATCTTTTAACCATTATGGTACCAAGGCAAATCCTCTTTGCTCCCCTAAAGTTAGAAAGATTATTCATTATATTTGGATATGTACCATATGCTCTACTTTGAAACCTATACTTTTCTCCCTCATGATTTTGAAATATGATGTGAATCTTGTTGTAGCTCTGTTCCATGAGGACTTCTTCAGTCTAGTCCTTGGACCATCCATCTCATCCTCATGCTCACCTAGATCCCTTATCACTTGTTTTCTATTGGCATTCCTTCACTAGATCTTATCACGCAGCAAGCCCCATAGTACACAGAACTGAATCAAAACCTTTACAAAAATTGAAAAGATTGTTGCTCCCCTCTACATACTGTCAATATAAAAATTATTAAATGATGAAACTGAAACATGTTTGTCAAAATGAAAACTGCTTCTTCAAAATTTTCTGATCACAAAAGTCCATGGAAATTCTATTTATTTTTAATTCTGTGCCTTTTTCTGGTTGTGTCTTAACCTGTATTTAGCCTCTTGCTGCAATACGTTCCCAACATTGGTAGCCCATAATAGCAAAGGGTTTATGCTTCTTCTTTAGCATTAAATATTTTAATATTTATTTTCATAACTGGACTATGAGAGGATCTAATATTAAATAGTTATCATAGGTTTGTATAACATTAGATCAGAAAAAGTATTTAATGATCATTATTTCAGGCCATTATTTACAAAAGGTCATGGAGGTGAAATATATTTTACAAGCCATACATAGAATGTAGAGCAGCTGAGGCTAGAATTTAAATATTGAGTTAGTTTCGTTCCTACCTCTAAATACTCTGTATTCTTTGTTTCTGTTGGAGACTAGTGTTGCTACATTTAGTAAATAAAAATATATACAATATTTGGGGTCCACTTATAAAACATCATTTGTTTATTAGCTGAAAATTCAAATTTAACTGGGTATCATGTATTTTTAAAAATTTTATTTTAAAGAGGATAAAACCAGGGAAAATAAAACAGAATAAAACCAATAAAAAGTAAACAAGACTAAGTGATACAGGACTTCAAAACCTTATGAAACCAACAATAGTTACCATAATGCCTTTTGTTGCCTTCAAAATAGCTACAGATACCTTCAGACATAGTAAAAATGGAACAGAACAGAAACAAAGCTAAAACTGTGAATGCAATAAAGGATTTCAAAATAAGCCACTAGGAAATCCAAAATGGCTGCTGTTATATGTCTTGTTATCTTTCAAATAGCTACTCCTGCCATCAGATTTAACATAAACAAAACAAAAGAGAATAGAACCCAACCCAACAAAACAATGGAAATGATATGGTTTCCAGGCAGGGATTACCTCTTGGTGAGGTCTGGTTCTTTCCCCCCACAGTCCATGAATGGAGCTGACTCACAGAGAAAGGCGTGAGTGTGGCTGTTACCACTCTGGCAGTGCCCTGTGCATTGCACTGGTTTCCAGGTGAGGATCACCTCCTCATGAGACTCCTGATTTTCTTTCCCCGCATTCTGCAAATAGCACAGACTTAAGGAAAGAGGCTTGGGTTTGGCTGTCCCCACTCTGGTGGCAGCCTGGCATGTAGTGCTTGTTTCCAGGAGGGGATCACCTCTTGGTGAGACCCCTGGTTCTCTCCCCACTCACAGTCCACAAATGGTGCAGATTTAAGGAGAGAGATTTGAGTCCCCACTCTGACAGCAGCCAGAGCATAGTGCTGGTTTCCAGGTGAGGATCACCTCCAAGTGAGGCCCTTGTTTCTTTCTCTCCACAGTCCACGAATGGCGCAGACTCTGGGTATCCTGTATTTAACTGCCAAACTTATCTAGATGGTGGTGTGGAGGAGTGCTGATATTTAATTAGCACTGAGCTAATTGGTTTATTAATATAATTTTGCTGAGTCTGAAGCATATTTCTATAATTTTTAAAATACTTTTAATATTAATATTGGTGGGCTTTTATTTTTTAAAATTTTATTTAAAGAGAAAAAAGCAAAACAGAAAAAGGGAAGTAATAATATAAAATTCTAAAAAAACCCCTAAACACTAAGAAATCACTAGCTGACAAATTACATACTGTCATCTTAGAAATAGTTGTTCAAGTTACAAAATTAAAGCACACAAAGTGGACTGTGAGACTACAAACAGTTCTGCTCAACGATTTAACAAAAACTTAGTATTATGGTTATCAATCCTACACACTTAAACACACATGCAGTTATATTCTTTAGAGCACTTTCTCTTCCTCTCCTTTTAAGGATAGCAATTACACATTTTGGGTTTTGTTACTCTTATAGTTCTTATTACTTTTTACACTAGAGATACAAGGTGATATTTATAAATATGATTCTTATTTATTTCACTAATGAGGATAGTCTCAAGTTGTCTCCATTTACCTATGAAGGCCTCAACATCATCCTTTTTTATAGCTGAGTGATATTCCATTGTATAAAAATACCACATCTTTTTCATCCACTCTGCGGTTGATGGGCATCTTGGTTGTTTCCAAGATTTAGCTATTACAAATTGTTCTGCTATAAACATGGGTGCACATATATCACTGTGATATGACCATTTCAGGTTTTCTGGGAAAATACCCAGGAGGGCAATAGCTGGATTGAATGGAACTTCCAATCCTAGTCTTCTGAGAAATCTCCATAGTGATTTCCATAGTGGTTGCACCAGTCTGCACTCCAACCAACAGTGGAGCAGTGTTCCCGCCAACATTTGTTATCAGTTGTTTTCTTGATGGCAGCTATTCTTTCCGGAGTGAGGTGAAATCTCAATGTTGCTTTAATTTGCATTTCTCAAATGACCAGTGATGGTGAACATTTCTTCATGTATTATGTGCCTTTTGTATGTCTTCCTCTGAGAACTGTGTGTTTATCTCAGATGCCCATTTTTCAAGAGGGTCTTTGAATTTGGGGGGCTTGATGCCTTTCAATTCTTTATATGACCTGGATATAAGTCCTTTCTCTGAGGGGTTGCTGGCTAAAATTCTTCCCCACTCTGTGGGTTTTCACTCTGTTGATGATTTCTTTTGAAGTGAAGAAACTTTTTAATAATATGAGATCCCAATTGTTGATTCTTTGAAGTGTTTGCCATGCAGTTTGCGTTTGGTTCATAAATTCTCTGCCTACCCCTATGTCTCCAAGACTTCTATCTACCTTGTCTTCCAGTAGATTCAGTGTTTCTTTTTTGATATTTAGGTCCCTGATCCATTTAGACTTTAGTTTTGTGCATGGTGATAGGCATGGATCTAGTTTCAGTCTTCAGTATGTGGAGAGCCAATTTTTCCAACACCGTTTATTAAAGAGGCTATCCTTCTTCCAGAGAACATGTTTAGCCCTTTTGTCAAATATCAGGTGGCTGAGTGTCATTGTAGTTGTACTTGCATCTTCTAATCTGTTCCGTTGATCCTCAGGCCTATTTCTTTGCCAGTACCAAGTTGATTTTATCACTGTGGCTTTGTAGTATGGTTTTAAGTCTGGAATTGAGATGCTTCCTGCCTTGCTTTTGTTGCCCAGAATTGCCTTTGGTATTCTAGTTTCTTTTGTTTCCAAATGAATTTTAGGAGTGTTTTCTCTATATCTGTGAGGTATGTTAATGGCATTTTGATTGGTATTGCATTAAATCTGTACAACAGTTTTGGGAGAATGGCCATTTTCACAATGTTGGTTCTTCCTAGCCAAGAGCAAGGAATATCCTTCCATTTTCTAATATCCTCTTCAATCTCCTTTTTTAGCATCGCATAATTTTCAGTGTATAGGTCTTTTACATTCTTAGGTTGATTCCTAAGTATTTCATTTTTTTAGATGCTATTGTGAAGGACGATATTTCCATAATTTCTCTCTCAGTGAATTTTTTGTTTGTTTACAGGAATGCTATTGATTTTTGAGCATTGACTTTGTATCCAGCTACACTGCTGCACTTGTTTATTACCTCTAGTCATCTTTTAATGGAGTTTTTTGGGTCTTCTATATAGAGAATCATGTCATTTGCAAATAGTGATAATGGGCTTTTATATTTTTATGAGTGAAAAAACTGAACAGTAAAAATATCACATTTTCAGTGTGAATAGTAACAATATTGAAATTAAACTGTGGAGAAGGGAAGAGATGTGTGGTTTTCTTTTGAATATTGCAAAATTCCTTTGGGTCTTGTTATGGTTTTTGTCTAGATTTCCCCTTAAAGCCTCATTCTGATAGGAATTTTTAAAGAAATGAATGACTCTAGAATGTGTGATGCCAGGATTAAGAGTGTGTGATTACTAAATCATTCCACTGATTGGTTTGGCATAATTTTGGCTAGGATTAAGAGTATGAGTGCTATACCTGGGCTACAGTGGGTAGCCTGCATACAACATAAGAGACAGAGTGTTCTCTCTTTTCCTGTTTTGCTTTACTACTTTCTGCCCACACTGAGCTGTTTTCCTCTATGAAACTCTCCTGTCTTGGAACAAGACAATTATAGACTGCAACCGCTACAAATTTTGAGATAAATAAACGTTTCCTGCCTTAACTTGTATGTTGGGTATTTTGTCTCAGACAAGAGAGAAAGGTAACTATGACATGCTTCTTTTGTTTGTGTTATTGTTTCATTTCCTCCTCTTGGAGGGGGGAACCAACTTCTTTTGTGTGTACTCCTGAATATGAAACAGTGTTTCAAGGGGAACTCTAGGTGGGAGGTAAAGACAAGAAGAAGTCTGCAAAATGGTGGAGAACAGGGAAGGAGTAGCTGGGCAGGAGATGACTGGACCATGAAATGGTCTCTTCCTTTCTTATCTTCTCCATTCACTGGCATGTCTCACTTGACTTTGTAGATATCCCCTAATTTCTACCAGCCTGAGCAAGCAATACTATTTTTTGTGGTGAGAATAGCTAGGAAAAATTGTTCTGATGTTTTTTCCTTCAATGATATGGAGCAGAGAATTTGGGAACTAGTATTGCCTTTTCCCAACTGTTTTTCAGAAAAGAGATATTTCCCCTTTAATGTGGCAGTAGAAATTTGTTCCTCTCATTCTATGTTCTTTATTTGCTTCTTGGAATGGGTCACTCTTCAGCTGTTCTTCAATAACTTCCTTGACTTTCTGCCATATACAATGTGTGTGTGTGTGTGTGTGTATTTTATGGATATGTGATTCCTACCCTGTATAGATACCAAATTTAGGCTTATTAACTTCCAAATTGCTCCAGGTTTTTGTTCCTCTCATAATGTGCCTTATCACTAAGAAAGGAAAGACTGCCTATAAATGAAACATTAACTGCCTAATCAATCAGTTATGGCTCAGCACAATCTGTTTATAGCTCTCAGCATGGTACTGCAGAGTTTTAGTTGCTACTAGGATGTAGTTGCATCTGCCCTTGGTTGTTTATTTTTCAAGTTTTGCACCGTTCCTAAAAGCCATGGTTTGACACTGGGCTCAAAATCTGTGAAGAGCAGTATTTTCTTGTTTTGCTTCTTTAAAATAAAACACTTTAGTACTTATCTTTGCAGAAAGACATTCCATTTTGTATTTCTATTTTCCTAGTTTTTATAAAGAAGATTTCATTTCCCAAGTTTGTAGTCTCTGGGCTTCTTGAAGATCTGGTGCATAAAGTATTAGTGTGTTTTATTCCTCTTTCCAGGAAGGCAAATTCTGATTCTGGGGACTTGAAGTCATTTTGTATAGGCCCAATAGCCTGCATATATAGATTTTACAAGACAGCAAAATTAGTTAGAGGCTACTAAAATATAAAGCATAAACATAAACTTATGCAAATGATTACAAGAGGGAAAGTAGTCAGTTAATTTTTTTGTCATGAAACATTTTACAAGTCTCTTGTATGCATAGAATTTTAAAGTTAAATCACTTCATGGACAGATAATTATAACTGCTTTCTTCTTTTCTAATGAAGTTCCTACAACTACTGAAGGTATTATGTATACTGCCAGAAGCTTTCTTTTGTTTATACATTTGGAATAGGACAAAAGGCTGTCAATATTTACTGACTCTCTTGTGGGTATAATGACAGTATACTTGATTTGGAATGTTTGAAAAGTGGAAGAGTTATTTGAACTTTTATAAAAAATTTGGGAATGTTGAAATTTTGGTATAAAGTTTTAAATCAAATACAAAACTAGTTGAATTGGTCCTGTGTTTGGAGATAATTATTATCAAATCGAAGAAATCAAGCATGCTGTAGACTATAGAGACCTGCTAGGTGAATTATACATGACCCTTGGGAAGTTGAAGAGGAATATTTGAGTTCAGATTTCTAGATTTCTTAAATATGACTTGGAGGATACTTGAGAGCACCTTATGAAAATCGAATACTCAAGAAGTAGAGATCAGAATGTTCAATGGCCAGTATTGGAATGTAGGGAAAACGAAAGCCAACTTTAGGATGTCTTGACAAAGCTTGAAATATTTTCTTGCTTATTAGCTTTTGTAATACTCTTCTGTTATAATATTCAAGGTCCAAGTTTGATGTTTTCTCATCTTTTCTTGACTTTGGACTTTATGTATGTAGAATGTCTTTTTTTTTTTTTAACCCTTTCATAGTGGTCAAATCAGGTTTTGTAATTTAAATTGGTTATATTAAAAGATAGGTCAAAAATCTTTACTCAAGTAAGTACTTCAAAAAATATCTTGAAACTGATAATCTCTCACCTCCATTTTAACTTAATAACTTTTCCATGAACTGGATTTAACTTAATCATTGTCAACTGAAGTATCATCAATTTTTTGAAGTTTATATTTGATATATTTTGGATGGTACTAAAAATTCTTTTGACTAGAATAAGACTTAATTACTTGAAGCCTAGTGGAAAATGGGCAGTTTTTGGACAAAAAGTATATAAAAAAAGATTTAAAACAAAATGGAAACATAATTACAAAGAAACAAAAAATCCAAGTGAACTTTGGTGAAGCAATTATCCACATGTTATTGTGAAAGCAATATTTGACAAATATTTGTTGAGTGTTTGTTTTAAGATGGTAAAAATGAAATTCTAGTAAAGAGAAACCAGGAAATAACATTTTCAAAAGTTCGTTGCTTACCCTAGTTTTGCAATGTGTTAATAGATCTTCCTCATAGAAAGGGCTCCATGGCTAAATAAATGAGCTATACTAGGCTAAGCAATATATTTTCCCTATAGCACCTCTCAGAGTCTTCAATACATTCTAAAATTGTTTTGATTTTGGGGGGAGAGGGATTCATTTCTCTACTAAAATTCTTCAGAATATACTAAAGGCAGCCATTTAGAAGAGATGTGTAGAGGACAGCTGGTAGCAAAAGGTAAGTCCATGAGCACTGCAAAGGGTAAATTTATACATCAACCTGACTAGCCTAATGGATGTGTAATGCAAGTAGCAAAACCTTTCTTTCTGGTGTTTCTAAGCTGGATTAGCATTTGAATTTGAACATGAATATGGAGAATCTATCTTTTTTTATCTTATAAGTCAAAACAGAAAAAAAAGCATGATAAAGAAAAAAAGTAAGGAATTAATACCAGTTAATATATTGTACATTGTTATCTCAGAACTAGTTGCTCAGGTTACAAAATCTAGACACAAAGTGATCAAACAATGATAGCACAAACTGTTCTTTTTGATGAACTAAGAGAGATTGGTAGTATAGTTATCTATCTAGCATTCATATACATTCACACATTTATATATATTTACCAACATACATATAATCTTTTTTTTCTTCCTTTTTTCCTTTCCCCTGTCCCAGTAGTTCTGTCCTTTAGATGACTTTTTTCCCTTTCATTACTACAGTATATATTGTATATTTTGGATGTTGTTATGCTTTGAGATTTTTATTTTTTATTATTTATTTATACTAGGGAGACAATATGATATGTTTTTTCATGGGAGCTAGTGTATTTAACACCAAATAATGATGAACTACATCATCAAAATAAACTTAATAGCTAAAACTTTATATAATTTTTAATGATTTTAAAATTTATTCACATAGAAAGAAGCAGTTAGCCCCAACCAGGACATATGCTGGCTGCCATTGGGACCCTCTCACACATAATTAGCACAGACCAGGAGAAGAAGCAGCCAACCCTACCCCTGTGAGCCTGAGGGCCACCATCATGGACCTGTAGCCAGCACAAGCTGGAAGAACCAGCCAGCCACACCTTGGATAAACTGTGTATGTCTGAAGAAGCCCACCTTGTGCCCTACTGCCTTCCTGGGAACCTAGTTTAGGAGACACCCAGTTGCCTGACTTATTTCCTACACTATGGATGGGTAACAAATGTGAGCAGTGCCTGGGACTTCATAGCCAGTTTGTCTAGAGGAAACCAGGAAAATGTCAAGATGAAGGAGCAAAAGGCAATCTCTGGCCTCCAGTCCACACAGAACAAGCCCAGGAGACATAGACCTGGAAGAAACTGGAAGTTGTAAACCTCAAATTTCTGGGATGATGACAACTAAAGTTAAGAAACTACTTCATGAAGCTGTAAAAGAAATCAGATTAGAAATAATTTCTTGGGTAAAAAAAGAAATGAAAAGCATAAATAAAAGCATTGCTGATCAAATCTGAAAAGACATAGTTAAAAAAAGAGGAGCGTAGGAAAATGAGGAAAACCTTCAACAAGGAATATTGGGAAGGATTGGAATGCATGAAATAGATTTCAAAGAAATATTCAAGAAACTAAGAACTCCATTGAAAGTTGGTAAAACCACTCAAAAGAAACTGAAGATTGACTCTCAGATCTTGAAGACAGGATTGCAGCTAGCCATCATGAAAAGAAAGATCTCTCAAAAATAATAGGGAATCAGGAAACAACAATTCAAAGGCTATAATATGACACAAAGAAAAATAATGTAAGGTAAGTGTCAGCACAAAAGCAGGAGTCAACACAAATGACACAGTCTATTTACAGAAGTAATAGCAGCAAACTTCCCAAGTATGTGAAAAGGACCTTACATACAGATAAGTGAGGCATATATAGAACTTCATCTAGCTATAACCAAAATAAATCTATATGTATGTATATAATAATCAAGATCCCAGAAATTTAGCACAAGAACAGAATATCAAAAGCTGTTAGAGAAAAGAAGCAGATCTCCTATAAAGGCAAATGCATCAGAATCATGACAGACTTCTAAACACGTCAAGAAGAGCTTGCAATGAAGTATTTCAAGTCCTGAAAGAAAACAACTTCTGACTCAGATTGATACACTTTGCAAGACTATCTTTCAGAATTAATGGAGAAATAAAATACTTCCATGATAAAGAACAACTGAAGGAATTCATGACCATCAAATCAACCTTATAAAGAATACTGAAGGATATTCTAGAGAGAGATAAAAATGACCATATTTCCTGGAACAGTGGCAGAGGGGGACCAAGCAGGGCAGGCAATTGAGTGGAGGGGAAAAGTAGCCAACAGAAGGAAAATAGTAAGGCAGAGATGAGCCAGTGCATATTGGCCATAACTATTATTGCAGATGGCCTCAATTCACCAATAAAAAGAAACATAAGCAGAGTGGATAAAGAAACAAGATCCATTAGTATGCAGTATACAAGAAACATTTAACTTGAAAGGAAATTCATGGACCTAAAGTCTAAGGAAAGAAAATACTCTATGTGACAGGGAACCAGAAAAAAACAGGTAACTTGCTCATCAACCATAGAATGAATGAAAAAGATATAGCATTTTTATACAATGCAAAGCTACTCAGCTATAAAAAGCTAACTAAGGGGCTCTTGTAGGTAAATGAATGCAGCTGGAGACCATGTTCATGGGTGAAATTGTTTGGATTCACATGGGTGAACATCATGTTGTCTCCTTTGTATAAAAAGCTGAAGGAGTTAGTGGGATCCAAAATATACAATAGATGTGGTGAAAGTGAAAGGAGAGGAATTGTCTAAACAAGGGAAAGTGGTAGCTATTGTTAATTTCCTATTATCTGGTTTTGAAGCCCTGTATCATTTTCACTGTTCTGTTTTGTTTGGTTTTAATCTATTTTATTTTGTCTGATTTTATTACATCTGATGGTATGGACAACTATTTTGAAAATAACAAGATATATTATGGGAGCCATTGTTGTTTTCCTATTATCTTGTTTTGAAGCCCTATATCACTTTCATTGTTTTATTTTGATTGATTTTATTGTTTTGTTGGATTTTATTATGTCTATGGTGTAGGCAGTGACTGAATATAACAAGAGGCATTGTGGTAGCCATTGTTGATTTCCTATTATCTTGTTTTGAAGTTCTGTATTGCATTAACTGTTTTGTTTTGATTGGTTCTATTCTGTATTATTCTGTTTGGTTTTATTCTCTTTAAAATAAAAAAAATAAAAATTTATTCAAATAGAACATCTCTTTTATTTTTACCAATAATCCCCCAAGATAAATATTATTATTTGATTTATTGAGATTTCTTAATTGCTTAGAGGTTATGATTGATACTTTAGGCAGAGTAATCCTTCAATTTTGAGACTATTGCAGTTAATCTAGAAAATCTGCTTCATTGGCACCAATTATTTCTTTCTTTCCTTTTAAAAAATTTTTCTTGCTTTTGAGTATTATTCACCAAGTATCTTTTATGTTATAGTTATTAAGAAATGAAAATACATAAATTATAATGAAATATTGTGAAATACTAAGTATTTCATGGAAAATTATCTTGGGCCTTACTGAAGAAAATTTAGTCATGGAAATAATTTTAAAATCTGTTATTTATTTCTTAGTCACTTTATTCTGTGATTTGTTGCAAAAGCAAGATTTATATACTTGGAATTCAATGGACAATAAGTATAACACATTGTTTTCTCCTTCAAAAGCAATGCTTAAAGTTGTATGTACTGGGAATGTCATTTTCAACAATTCATCATTCTTCCACTTTAAAGAAATTTGCTGTCTTGTGTATCTTTAGGAAATGTAGGTGATATAAACAAGTCTTCTGCACATAAATATAAGCCATTTGTAAGATAGAGGCAAGTTGATAGCATCACAACAGTGAGGCACATTTCACAAAAAAAAACTGTAGTTGGCCAAGTAAATTTCATGTAAAAAAACTAACAAACAGGACTGAAAGAAAACAGATGGCAAACTTCTGGCATTTCATTTTTCAGAACAGTTGTTTCAGTCTAGACTTGTCAGATATAAACTAATATTTTATTTTACCATTCAAATTACATTTTAAATTCTGGAATTCATCATAAATGGTTAGTTAGTAATTTTTTTTGTTTTTTTGTTAGTAATTTCAGTCATGAATTTGAACACTATTGATTCAGCATCCTTCCAAAAATATTGCAGTTATAGTACATTTTGTATTCATGGCTTAGCTTTTACAAAAAGGTTTAAAGTGCTTTATCTCAGAAATTTCTCTCTTTTGATGAAATGGTGCCAGTATATACACCATTGCTTAAGCCTGAAAACAGAAATAAAGATTGGAGTAAGTGTCACATTTTCTCTTACCTCCTTTTATCTTGTCATAAGTAGGGCAGGAGAGTTATCTTTTAATTTTTCCAATCCTTATCTGTATGTATGTGTAGCTGTGTGTGTTTGTAGAGGGTGTCAATGACAATAACAATTTTATTCACTTGCAATCAAATATTTAAAATTAATTTTTACTTATACTAAGTATATATATTTATAAGGTAAAATGTGATGTTTTGATTCAGGTACATACTGATTGACTCAGTTATCATTTCTTTATGGTAACTTCATAACCTTTTGTAACTATTTTGAGATGTGTAATGCATTATTGTTAGCTCTGTTTGTTATGTTGGACCACAAAACACTGGAACTTATTCCTTCTACCTATCTATGTCCATTGATGAAACTTTTCTCGTCTACCCACCAACTTCCCTGGTCTTTAATAATCACCATTCTATTGTCAAATTCTATGAAATCAATTTTTTAAGAATCCACATAGGAAGATTATAAATGCTGGCAAAGAGATAATACAATTATGCAGTGTTTGCATTTCTATACCTGATTTATTTCACTTATTATAATGATTTTCAGGCCCATTTACACTGTCTCAAATGACAAGATTTCATAAATTTTGATAGCTAAATAGTATTCCATCACATATATATATTATATATATATTCCTATGTGTGTACTTTAAGACATACCTTTACATTAGAGAGGTAAATGCATCTTGACCTTCTAGTAGGTTACTATATTCTATTATTCCAGTTCTGTGTTTGTTTTTTCACTTATTCCTCAAACTTTGTTTACCAGTCTTGTGTTAGGACTCATGCAGGGGAAGTGGAAAATAAAATATTTCAAATAAAAATTGAATTCTCTTAGAATTTATATATCTGTAACTAAATAAGCAAGTAAAATCATCTAATAATTGGGTTTTTAATGCAATACTTTTAATGTTGTACAACTTACCTCAATTTTCTTTTACGAACATCTTTATTTACTGATAGAGTAGAAAACTTCTATTTTACCAATTTCCAGAAATATCCTGTTTATACCCTGTGCCTCCACTTTTTACCAACATTTATTCTAGTCTCTGAGACATATCTCAGTTGTCTCTCCAGTTTGTATGTCATAATGCTCAACCTCCACTAAGTTGAGAGGTTTAAATTTTCACAAGTTTTTATTTTTTTGGTAATGGGGATTGAACCAAGAGCCTCTGCACTGAGCTACATCTTGATTCCTTTTTAGAATTTTGAGACAAAGTCTTGCTAAGTTACTAAGTTGCCCTGATGGGCCTGGAACTTGTGTTCCTCTTACTTCAGCCACCTAGAGTATTGGGATTATAGGTATGAACCATCATACCTGGCTTTCCACAAATACTGCTTTAATGTTGGAAGGAATAATGTAAATACACTGTTATGTGAGGTATTTTCAGTGCTTGTGCATGTTTCTTGAATCTTACTTTTATATTTTATCATAACTCATGCACAGTTTTATAATTATTTAACTATGTCCTCTGTCTTGAAGATTTCTTGAGGGAAGAAGCTTATCTCTCATTTTTGTCCACTTCTGCACAATGTTTAGTATAAAAAGGTGCTCAAAGTTATTTTTCAAATAATATATGAGTTGATAAATGATTATTGCTATAGCGTTCTTGATCTAGGAGAATATCCAAAAGTTTGATGGCAGGTTGTCTTCTTTGTTGCAGAAATTGTAATGCTCTTTTCCATTTGATTCACAACTAATTCAAGGACAGTTCAAAAATCCATTTGAGCATGTTAATACTATATTTTTATACTTTGATATCAGTAGGTGTTGATATTTGATATTTTATCTGTAGTTTATTGCTATCTCCTCTTCAACACCTTCTTATACTTTCTGGTTCATCATGTTTTTAAATCCTCTCCTAACCCCTATTTCATACTTGCTTTAACCTTTTATCTTTACTGTTCTTGTTTCTTCCCCAAGTCGTTACCTGTTGGGTACATTCTTGTTATTCCTGTCTTGATTCAAATACCGGTTACTCAGAAACATGTTCCCTAAGTGCTTATCTGCAGTGGCTACACACCTATCCTCCTGCCATTTCCTGTTATGTGCCTATTTTGTTTGAAAGAAGGTCTCACTTTATAGTTCAGGCTGTCCTTTAACTTAGTATCTAGAGTAGGCTGGACTTGAACTTGTGATGATCCTCCTGTCTCAGCCTCCTGAGTGCTGGGATTACAGGTATGCTCCACCATGCTCAGCTTTCATTTGTATATTTTATAATTTTTAGTAGCTATTGGTTTCTGAATTATTCCTACTCATTAGTTTACCTGTTTGTTTCTTCTCACTTTGTCTGACTTGGTCAGAATATAAGTGCCATGAGGTTAGAGATTCATCTTGCTGGTTATGATATATAGGAATGGCACTTAATAAGTAAATATTCATTAACCATATGTATGAACATGAAAAATATTAATTGTAACTGAATATGATTCTGGTGTTTAATACAAACACATCCTCTTAGTACTTTAAAAAGATGTCTTTACAGAAAAAGTCAAGAATAAAGTAAATGTAACAAAATTTAATTTTTTCTAATGGAGTAGAAATTTTACTGCATGATATACATTAATATCGTAAATAACAATGAGCTAATTTGTGTAGTGAGTATGCTTTAATAAAATGAAAACAAAACAGGATTGTGAAGGAGTCATCATTTGTGGAAGCAGCTGTACAAGTATTACCTTGAAGCTGAGGTAGAATGGTCAGCAAACAGCTCTTTTCTATCTCAGAATTGGAAAGAATAAGCAAGAAGTTTTATTTTTTTAAATTTAAATGGAGACTATAATAATAAAAGTTTAATTTTCTGATTTGCTTAAGTACAACTAATACATGAAATTACAAAATTTTTGTGCTAGTAAGGATTTTAGAGCAATGACAAAAACCTTTATCTGTTTAAATGCTTTACTAGGGAGAATATTTGCAGGTAGGTGATGGAGGGAAGCTTCTGAAAGTCAGATCAGTCAGAGTAAGAAACATCTGAAAGAGAATTTTATTGTGAACTTGTTTCACATACTGAAGAACATTTGGAGTCAGTATAGTGCTTACCATGTATTTAGAGCCATTGGAAGAAGCATCTCTTTGGACTTTGTTCTTATGAGCCAACAACCAGATGTTCCATGAATCCTGATGGAAAATGATTTAACGTTTTCCCCACTCCTTTTATCTTTTGTGTTTTGTTTACTCTAGTTGCAGTTGTAGGTATGACCTCTGCTGATGGGTTCTGCCTAAAATGGACTGTTTGATTTACTTTAAAATCTTTATTTATTTATTTTAGTTCTGGAGATTGAGCTCACGACTTTGCACTTGCCTTTAGCAACACTCATCAAACAAATATAACACTAAAAATAAAATAAATATTTGTCATAAAATGTGTTATTAATCAAGTATGCAAATTGAATCAGAGTTTGACTAAATGTTCATGATGAGTGGATGAAAATTTATTAGTATTAACACAAATTTCACATTATGTATAAATGTTCATTTATCAAAAAACACATTGTGTATAAATGTTCATTTATTGGACATCTAAATAAAAATGTTTTTCAAACATTTTCTGAATATTATCTTGAAGAGAAACTAATTGACTAGCTTTACGCTATTGATTTATGCAGTTCTAAAACTAATGACCAGGATATTCAGGGCCTTTCATTAGGTCTAAGAGAGATTTGGGTACAGGAAGTTGAGCTAGATTTTCTTGGATTCATTTTTGGAGAAATTTAATAGTTAGATGGGAGAAATTTATTACATCCATAAACTTAAAAAAGTACAAAATATGTAAAACTTTCAAGTCAATGCCATTTCATACAGGATGCTGTAAATAAATATACACAAGATAAATAAATATAAAGAAGAGATATAATGTAAGAGTGGTCAGGCTTGCTTGAGTTCTTAAATCATTCCTGACACATGTAATAGTGCTAATTAATTATTGGACATTTGTGAAAAAAATCTAAGAAAAGGCAAAAACAGGAAAAGTAAAAATATTTATTAAAGGTATAATTCATAGCCACCTAAATTCCTCAGAATATTATGTATACTTATATGAGTTAGAGGAGGATAAAAAATGCTATATGGTAATTCATAAGCTGAAACCTTAAGTAAAATAGGATAAAGAAATATAAATCAAAGTATAAATTGCATAATCCCTACAAGGACTTTCTTTAAACTTTTTAGTTTACAGTCCATCCAATCCTTTTCTGAATATTATGACAAATTTACTAATGAGAGACATATTGCTCTTCTGTGAATATTTTGATTTTTAAATTATAAAATGTTTTTAAAAATCATTGCCTTACCCATGAGGTGTATGAGGATGGAGGGAGAGGACTTGAGTGTGTACACAAGATTTTCTCTTTCATGGGTCTGTAAAAAGAAGAGATGTCCTGCTGTCTGAAATCAAGGTTATTTTCACTCCATCCTGGGCAGCCCATAGAGGAGAGAGAGTAACCCAAGGCTGGCATTGGTGGAAAGATCACTATCACTAGACTGTGAAGATTTTTTGTGGAACTGGAACATTGGGGAACTCAGCCAAGGAAAACCACTTCTTCACGAAACAGGAAATATGTCCTCTGAAAAATAGCTGGTGTTCAGCTTTTGCCCTTACAGATATTTTCCTTAACTTTTTAAGGGAGTAAGAATAATTAATGCATTGTGTATTGTTATATTCACAGTAGTTGTTCAGAGTACAAGATATAGGCATGAAATATTGTCCAGAAAATTATTAGCACTAAAATTTTCCCTCAATGAGCCAAGAGAAATCAGGTATATATCTTTACTGTCTTGTCCTTTTCCCTTGCTTCCATTAACCTGTCTCCCATCACAACTTTTCTTTAAAGAGTTTCTTCCCTAGTCACAAAATATTATTGTTCTTTTTGGATCTTGCTTACTCTTTCAGATTCTCACACTAGTGAAACAATACAATGATTAGACATATGATTCTGGTTTATTTCACTTACAAGTATGGTCTCAAGTTGTATCCATTTACATATAAAAGTCTCAGGTTTATATTTTTTATTAATAAGTAATAGTTAATACATATTTTATCCATCCCTCAGTTGATAAGTATTTGAGCTGTTTCTAAGAGTTAGCTAATACAAATTTTGCTGCTATAAACATGGGTGTACATATATCACTGTGGTATGCTTTTAATTCTTCTGTGAAGGTGCTCAGAAGGAGAATAGCTGGGTTGAATGGGACATATAATTCTAGATTTCTGAGTAATCTCCACAGTGATTTCCACAGTGGTTGTACCAATCTACACTCATACCACAGGGGAAAAGTGTTCTTTTTCCACCAAAGCCCACCTGCATTTGTTATTGGTTGTTTTCTTGGTTATTACCATTATTTCTGAAGTAAGATGGTATCTCAGTGTTATTTTAAGTTGAATTTCTTGAATGGCCAATGATATTGTGCCACGTCCTAGTCCATCCATGCCTTGTGACAAGGTCCATGGGTGGAGGTGAGCGCTTCAAGGAATCACTTCTCCAGGAAAAGGACACCGCATGTGGGAATTGGGCACAAGGATCTTGTAATGTTTTGTACTGATAATTGTAATTTGTGTAATTCACATGTGTATATTTTCGTGTAATACTCAGTATGAAGTCGAGGGTGGAAACTCCAGAGGAGTTACTGGAGACCCTCTAGATAGCTCCTTTGTGAAAACTAACTGTGAAATTTTGCCTTCTGTGAGTAGTATGGGAGAGTTTATGTGGAGGCTTTGGGTGGGGGAGCTCATGGAGGAGGATTTGCAGGATTCCTGTGAGACAACTGCCCTGAGACACTGGACAGGCAGCCAGAGACGGGCAACTAGGACACATATGTTACACCACCAGCTGCCTAAGACAGGCACAGGACAAATTGCTGTCCTGCAGGCCCATGATGGGTAAGGCCTGGTTGGGTTCATATGAAGAGTCCTTGACCTAAGACAGGCGCTGTCCTACAGGTAGCCAGAGACGGGCAATTAGGACACATATGTTACGCCACCAGCCACCTAAGACAGGCACAGGACCAATTGCTGTCCTGCAGGCCCATGAC